>JAYKQN010000007.1:1765000-1885000 GCA_036785175.1 Eupleurogrammus muticus
ATTTCAATATTAAACATATACGTATTTCAACTTTATCAGAGCAGCTTATGATGCTGTAAATTAAAAATCATCCTTCCTCTGCCAGGGCTTGCATGCTATTTCAATATAGTATCTGCGTGTGTGTGTTTGATTTGATGCATTTGGCTTCACATCAATGCAAACAGAAGCCGACGTGCAAACAATACATAAATAACTATATAAATAAACAAAGAGCCGCCTTAAAAATCCTGTCTTAATGCATACATAATGCATAATAATTACGACTATTACAGAGAACGCCGATAAATGGGGCGTTTGAAACGTCTGCGATACTTAGGCCGAAACGGCTCCCAGAGCAATAATTTTTTTAATAACTTGCTCTGAGAAAGGCTTTTCTCATTATAGAAAGTGTTTGTGTTATAGAAAGAAAAACAAGCTGATTTTATTTTAATTAATGCTTTACATCAAAATCTGGTTAGGGAGTAGTTCGAACGTCCTTGTTAGACAATACGCTGTTATATCTATAAAACTACTGACAGGAGATGCTTAGCGTAGCTTTAGCAGCGAGGCTGGAACCAGCACCTCTGAAGCTCCCTAACGTATGAATGTTGTGTACAAATGACGACTTGTGTTTGTCGTATAACAGGATTATAGTTGGATCCATTGCTTGTAAGTTGCATTTGCTTTGCTGGTTAATTTATTTATTTACATTTTTTTATGGATGCAAACTGTTTCCAGACCAGCGGAGCAGAGCCGTGAGCTGCTGCTGTACATCCAATGCAGGGGTGTCAAAGTGGAATGGACATGGGGGCCAAATGAAAAATTTAGGAACAAGCCAAGGGCCGGACTGATCGAACGTTCATTGAAAAAAAATAATAAAATGACTGCATATAGTCTAGTGATCCCCATTAAACAGACTGAAACCCTAAAATAATACCTATAACATATTAATAATCACTATATGATCTAATAAATAATTTCTTATGGCTCTGTTAGTAAATTTTAATTTTCAACAGAGACAAAAGCTTTGTGTAAAAATCCCCAAAACATGAACATTAAATGAATGAAGCGTATTATTCAAGGCAGCATCAGTATTACTTCTCAGGGAAATAGCAAAAATGGCCTAAATTTACTTCAAATAAATACATAATATCAGCAATTTTCTATAATTCACTCAATTGAAATATTTTCAAAACAAATTGGATTGAAATACAATAATAAAGTGCAAAAAGCTATAAACATGAGGAAAAGGAAAAGTCACATGTGGTGTGAAAACAAGTAGTTCACTTCTAAACTTTAACTGAGTAAAATCTCTGAATACGTTGCACAGTGATGTTTTTTTGAAGCTGTGGCTGATACTTGGTGGTGTCTCTTCTTTTGAACAAGTTCATCAATGTCCGGGCTAATTTAGCGATCTCTTCTGTCTTGTCTCAGATTCTCTTTTATCACCACACAAAGTCACAGAGGTTCTCCAGCTACCTCCGTGAACATGTTCTCCGAATCCCACCCTGTTTTAAAAGTCCGGTTCTCAGTGTCCACCTTCCGTTTTGCCATTTTTTAAGGGTAGGTTATCTGAAACTTTTGAAGTGACGCTAATGCTCGCTGATGAATAATGAAAGGAGGTGGCCTCCTGCTCGGAGCGCTACCGTTGAATTGTGGGAAATGTAGTGCGTTAGTGCGCCTAAAGTACCTGGATGCTGCTGGCGTGCAGTTGCCTGCGGGCCAGTTCTAATAATAAATGTATATAATCCTGGGGGCCAGAAAAAACCCTCTCGTCTCTGTCGATGTGGCCCGCGGGCCTTGACTTTGACATATGTGGTCTAATGGTATTTTTTGGGGTTTTCCCCTCCATTCAAACTCAGCAAATTCACAATCCAGCAAACGTTGGTGTGGACGAGTCGTGACGTGCATATTCAGCTGAAATGTTGAACTGTCCCTTTAAATACACTCTGAATCCACCCAGATGTTTAACATCAGCTTTCAGTAATCGCAGCGTTGATCAGTAATTGTGATTGTTTGTGCCACGGAGACGTTTCATTCCGTACCAATTAAGTCTGAGTAGTACAATAATTAGGAATTAGCTGCATAATATCTGTTGCTTTTAGCTTAGAGCATGAGTGGAATTATTATTTTTGTTTCCCCGCAACTTTTTTCAGCATTGTCTGGCAAATCAGTTTTTTCTCCATCTGCTCCCTCGCTGCTTCACTGTCCTCTGACCTCGCCATGGTTTTCCTATTTTCTCATTCTCGTTACAATACCCCCCCCCTCTCTCTCTTTCTCTCCATCAACCGCGTGTTTTCTTCCTCGGTGTGTCCATCTGTCGTGACAAACCAAGCGACTGATTGTGTTTGAGGCAGACAGGGAGGTAAATAAATCTTTTTTTTTTTTCCTAGACACACTCTTGCAGGTTTGAAGACAGCATGTGCATGAATTAGGAGGTCGCTGGGGGGGGCTGAGAATCAGACCAGGAGTCAATAATTGCTCAGGCTTTAAGTCATTTTCAACACAAGCGTGAAAACACAACCGGGAAAACAAACACCTACAAGGGGCGTTTTTTTCCCAATTTTAATGGATTCATCCATTGATCCCCTGCATGTGTTTATCTACCTTTATGTACCCACACAGGTTTTTACACACTGAAGCGCCCTGTGATGCATATTATGCAAACACGCTGCACCTGCACATCACACACACATATCTATATATATGCAGCAAAATACAAATCATGCAAACCATCGTTGCTTATTTTATTTTTTTTTTAAACATATCGCGCCTCGTTCTTATCTCCCGCCCACGTGAAGCCAATTTGCGACCGCCTGTGTGTGTGTGCGTGTGTGTGTGTGTGTGCATTGATCTGCAGTTTGACATGCAGCAGCTGTCTCTGGACGAGCTGAAGCAGGTGCTGTTCCACGCCTTCCGGGACCACCTGACAATGAAGGACATAGAGAACATCATCATCACGGAGGAGGAGAGCCTCAACGAAACCTCAGGGAACTGCCCTGAGTACGAGGGAGGTGAGCCTGCAGCGCTCGCGTTAAAGGACAACAACACGAAAACTTTCCACCTTTGCAGAGTCAAACGGTTTAACCAACTGAGCATCACCAGCAAATACTCATTTTCATTTGTATTCCTTAAGTGACATTTCTGTTCTGTACACACACACACACATATATATATAACACACATCATTTGCATTGCTATGCAGCAGCGATGCCTCTAGTGGAAACCAGAATAAATGCAAGTAAAGTCCCACAGGGAAAACGAGAAAATGCTGCAATCTGGGTGAAAATAGTAAAACCTTCATTCAAGTGATATTGTATTTGTTGTTCATTGTTGTCCATTGTTACACTGCAATTTGTAAAACAATAGAATATTCCGGCAAATAGAATCTTCATCTACTCACACAACAGTTCATTTTCACCTATAAAAACACTGCACTAATGCATTATAGCGTTTCCTATAAAAATAAATGTTGACACTGCAATAATGCAAATAATAGTGTCACATGTAATTTTCCATATTTATCTCTATTTAAAGTAAAACAATGATACACTGGTGATTTATTTGATTTACACGTGATAACTCAAAATCAGGTTCATAATTACTTTGCAGTCTATTGTCTGTGCTGATCAGAAATTACAGATTGCAGCATTTTCTTGTTTTCCCTGTGGGACTTTACATGCAATAGAATGCAAAGTAATTATGAACCTAGAGATGAATAGAGATTAATATGGAAAATTCCAGGTGAAACTATTTTATTCAATTAATAAAGGATGAGTATTTGCATTATTGCAGTGTCAACATTTTTTTATGGGAAATGCTATAGTTTTTTTTAGGTGAAAATTAATTTTATTTCCAGGAGTATTCTATTGTTTTACAAATTTGCAGAGTAACAATGGGCACATACATGGGTGAACACATGCAATATAACTTCAATAGAATTAATAGATCATAAAGCATGAATCAGGTTTCTATTCTAACTACAACATAACAACATGGAGCCTCAACAATGAAGCTTCTACTATTTTCAACCAGATTACAGCGTTTTCTCGTTTTCCCTGTGGGACTTTACATGCATTTATTCTGGACTGTTTTAATGCATCCAGCATAGATTTATGGACAGAAACGTCCCCATTTAATCACATGATGAACGTAATTTCTGATCACCACAGACCATAGACTGCAAAGCAATTATGAACCTGATGTGATCCCTACGCGTTTCAGTTAAAGTACGTTTTCTGGCGTCAAACTTTCCGGATTATTCCTCGGCTTCTGCAGCACAGACTCCACGACGTCGCTTTTTTTTCAATTTTTTTTGTACGAATTAAAACCAACGAGCCGTAACATGTGATTAGTGACCTTTGGACGTGTTGTTTCCGTCTGTGTGCTCCGCCATGCGAACTGTCAGTGGGAAAGTAAATAGGCTGGTTCCCAAAATGTCAAACAATTCTGTTAACGTTATAGTGCATTTGTCCATCCATGTAGGTTCCTGCTGTTGCACTGCAAATGTGTGAAACAATAGAAGATTCATCATCTACTTACACGATAGTTAATTTTCACTATTTCCTATAAAAAAATATTGACACTGAAATAATGCAAATAATCATCCTTTATAAATTAAATAAAATGGTTTCACATGATATTGTCCACACATATAACACACATCATTTGCATTGCTATGCAGCAGCGATGCCTCTAGTGGAAACCAGAATAAATGCAAGTAAAGTCCCACAGGGAAAACGAGAAAATGCTGCAATCTGGGTGAAAACAGTAAAACCTTCATTCTTTCAGGCTTGAGACTTGATTCATGTTTAATGATCTATCAATTCTATTAAAGTGATATTGCATTTGTTCATCCATTGTTATACTGCAATTTGTAAAACAATAGAATATTCCGGCAAATAGAATCTTCATCTACTCACACAACAGTTCATTTTCACCTATAAAAACACTGCACTAATGCATTATAGCATTTCCTATAAAAAAAAATGTTGACACTGCAATAATGCAAATAATAGTGTCACATGTAATTTTCCATATTAATCTCTATTTAAAGTAATACAATGATACACTGGTGATTTATTTGATTTACATGTGATAGTTTATTATCAGGTTCATAATTTCTTTGCAGTCTATGGCAGTCTATGGTCTGTGGTGACCAGAAATTACATTTATCATGGGAATAAATGGGGACGTTTCTGTCCATAAATCTATGCTGGATGTATTAAAACATTCAAAATGTCCCCAAGGCACAACGGTTAATGGACCAGTATTAGACTGGTATCGTTGTTCTCGTTTAACTTTCAACTAAAGTTTCTGTTCTCTTGAGGCTAAATTAGAAATTTGGAACATTTGCTGTGTATTTTAAAATCCCACCTGAGGTCACAGGTCAACAAAGGTGTCAAACAGGAGGAAACTCATACTAGAATTATCATGGAGACGATTTTTACCATAAATTTGCTTTTGATCCTTATGAAAATGTCAAGAATTCTGATGCATATTCAAGAAAACTGATCTGATTTTTGTCATTTAAATAATCCTGCAAACCTCAAGGTCACGCATCCATTTCACAGAGTTTTAAATCTCTAAATTTTCCTGAGATATACAGGAAACCAAAGTCAGGATCTGACCTCTATCGCTCGTGTTGCTCAGATTGGAAATCGCCTTTTCTGCCGTGAATCCAGAACAAAGATACAGACAGATCAAACCTGCAAAGAAATTAAATTATTAAAAAAAAGCAAATTCCCAAATCAGTCAACATGAATGGAACATTTGGTCACGAGTCAACAAAGGTGTCATTAATGTCTCTTTAAGTCAGACAATGATGCATAATGCTCTATAAATGCCTTGCAGCCAATTTAAATTAATATTATATTAATTGCAATAATATAATAGATTGTATTAATCTTTATTGTCTTTGCATGTCACAGATAGAACAAACTGCAGGTTGCATCTGACCAGAAGTGCAATAACATGCGATATAACATGCATATAGTTATATGTATAGTTATATATACTTATATATATCTTTTGTAAAATCAATGCATCTGTTTGTTTTCTCCTCTCTGGCGCCGCCCTCAGTCCATCCGAAGAAGAAGAACCGTCAGACGTGCGTCAGGAAGAGCCTGATCTGCGCCTTCGCCATGGCGTTCATCATCAGTGTCATGCTCATCGCGGCCAATCAGATGCTGCGGAACGGCATGGAGTGAAAACCACTTGCACTGTGAGCGTGGAGAGGACAGGACAGCCATGACCTCACGTCTTTTCGTCTTTTTTGCAGCCAAAGCTGGACCAGCCACACCCCGAGCACTTCTCTGAACAATCACTTGTGTTTTTTCTTCTTGTATTAATTTTTCCTCCCTTAATTAATTAATTAATTTATTTTTTTATTTATTTGGAAAAAATTACCTTACAGAAGGCGAGGCAATATGATGGAAACGAAGAGAGATGCGTTTGTAAAGTAACTGGACCTGAACTGGAGAATAATTATGTTTTTATATAAATGGTGAAAATAAATCGTTTTTTGATTTTGCTGTTTTCAAGACCAAGAACGCCCTTTAAACTTGATCTTGTGATTACGGAAAAAAAAAAAAAAGAAGTTTCTAACGTTTTATCAGGTGCTTTGAGCCATTCCTGATTTCTAACAGCAAACCCCAGAGAAGTGGCTGTGAATGTGAACTGTGTGAATGTGAAGGCGCCGTGTTTAATCCCTCACATCTCATCAAATTAGCGTCACACTTTCTTTTTTTTTTTTTTGTGAAACACGTTCAGTCTGCTATAAACGTTGAACGCGCGAAGGAACACAAATCAAAACTCAGCGAGCACTCGAGAATCACCACCACTTATATCTGCTCTGTGGTATTTGTGCTAATTGATTGATTGATTGATTGATTGGTTGGTTGGTCACTTAATGTGTATGAGAGTGTGTGTGTGTGTGTGTAGGACAGAACGTGTCCACACACTCAACGCTCAGGCTGTGGGTCGAGTGTACAACACACACAGTGGGGAAAATAAGTATTTGCTGATTTTGTTGGTTTGTTCACTAATAAAGACGCGACCAATCTGTAATAGTAATGGTAGGTGTAGGCTAACACGCTAAGAAAATCAAGAAATCGACTTTGCATTAATCTATTAGCATTTTATTGAGGAAAATAAGTATTTGATCCCCTAATAAGCGTTCTTGTTACTGCAGACAAGTTAGACTACCCTAAATTATCTTGTCACCTAAATTGAAGACGGAAAGTTTGTCACACTCCAAACTTTCCAACATGGGAAAGTCTAAAGAGCTTTGCATGAGACCAGTACGGGCTACAAACCCATTAGCAAGAAGCTGGGGCTGAAGATGACCACTGTTGGTGCATTTTGCGGTTTGGGGCTCCGAACAAGACCTCAACTCCTGGGGTTTCCAGAATCACGAGAATGATTAGAAATAGACCTAATACAACATGTGCAGAGTTAGTGGATGATCTTGAAGCAGCTGGGATCACGGTCAACAAGCAAACAGTTGGTAGAACTTTACACTGCAATGGTCTGACATCTTGCAGAGCTAGCATAGCCCCACATGTGCAGGCCCACATGAACTCAGCCATTGTACGTCTGAATGACTGGGAGAAGCTGTTATGGTCAGATGAGACCAAAGTTGAGCTCTGTGGCATCAATTCAACCCGTCTTGTCTGGAAGGGAGAGACGTGCTGCTTATGACCCCCCCCCCCCAGGACACCATCTCCTCTGTCAAGCATGGAGGTGGTAGCATTATGGTTTGGTGCTTTGTTTTTCTGCAGCGTATCAATGGGAGGATGGACGGAGCCACATACCGTCAAATCCTGAGTGGAAACATCCTTCCCTCTGCCAGGAAGCTTAAAACGGGTTGTGGATAGGTCTCCAAGAAGGATACTGACCCAAAGCATACAGCCAAGGCAACCAAGGAATGGCTGTGTCCTATAGAAACTCTATGGAGAGCTGGAGCTCAGTTGTCCTGCGACAGGCACCTAATCTTGATGATTTAGAGGTCATTTGCACAGAAGAATGGACCAAAATTCCTCCTAATATGTGCAGAAACCTGGTCATCAACTACAAAAAAGTTGATTTATTACAGACTGATCGAGTCTTTATTAGTAGCCAAACCAGATACTTATTTTCCCACTGTATGGAGGTGAAAAACCATGGTTGCTTAAGATAAGACATTTTTATTTATGTCTTTGGGGAGGGGGGGATCACTTCAGCATCTTATTGTAATACTGCCCAACTGTGGTCAATAATGACCATGCAAAAGCATGCCAGTATACACACTGCCATACCAAAACATCCAGTTATCACGTCCTCTTCACTGTATGTACAGCACCACCGAGCTCGTGTCATGTCCAGTTCCTCTGAACGGCAGAATGTATAAAAGGGTAGAAACTAGTGAGATAAATCAGGGATCCACAGCGGAGCTGCAGCCGTTCTCCAGGGGAAGGTCTGGTTCTGGTGGTTCTGACGGAGCACTGCAGCCCAACGCTCGGGCGGCCATGTTTACAAGGTGTTCGGAAAGAAGCGAGGAAGCAGCAGCGCCGAATTTGAAGCTCTAGCTGTGTGTTTGGTTGAACATTTGTGATCAATACCATTAACCCACGACCCCCCCACGACCCATAGGGTATCCTGGCCCCAGTGTCCAGCTCAGGACTGGTGACGTTTTACGGTTCAAACCCTAAAAAAAAAGCTCACCGGGATGCAAAAAAAAAACAAAGTTTAGGAGGAACGACCTTGCAGGAGTTTACAATCACGCTCCGCTTCTTTTACAACGGAGCAACTCAAGGTTGGACGACCCCCAATGTAATGCATACAAGTTTAATTATGTACAACAGATGCAATCTGTGTGATGGACTAATGTGTGTTCATTAGTACTGATTGCTCTATACGCCATAACAGTGAATTTTACTAAATTTGCACAGTGCTCCCCTTAGACGTCATAGGATCAGAGATCAGGATGAAAAACGAGATATTCCAATATGATGTCCAGGTTAGACAAAACACGAAGAAGGCAGGAGGGGGAGCGGGCTTTCTTCTTCTTTCAATAAAAAAAATAGCTTTGTAAGATCGAGTATCACAGCAAAAATTGTATTATACTGTAAATCAGTATGCATGTTGTCGTTTTAGATTTTCATGTCTTCGAGAGGCAGGGAAATACATTTAACCTTTCTTTGTGGTGGCACAGCCTCGGTTCAGATGTAGGTATGTATGTACTACTGTCACATATTTGAAGTTTCCAATTTCTACTGTAATAGCCATTTTTTCTAGTTTCTACCAGCTATTAATCAAATCAGAGTGCAGGAGAGGGCATTTTTCATAAATATGCAAATACAAGGTCACGACACAATCGTCATTCTCACGCCATCGTCTCTGTTCTATGTCATCGACGGTAGCGTCTGTAGACCTCTTTGTGGATGGATAAAATTTCCTTTGACTGCGATATATTGTGTGTTTTTAGTCACGTTTAGTTTTTTAATGGAATGTTCCCACTGCCTCATGGTCCTGTATAGACTGCTGTATAATGTACGCTACACGTTTCCCTGTAAGTCACTTCATGGCACATCGGCATTCCACTAACGGACCATGTCCTCACCTTTTTGTCTTTTTAGCATCTTGGTCCTTTTTATGAAAAACCAGCATAGACCACGTTATCTTAAGAATTGTCTAATAATCGTGCCACTCAGACGTCCTTGCATGGCTATGTAAGGGGGAAACAAAAAAGACCTTTTATCGACACTTTTTGAAGTTTACATGGTTATTACTGTACATCTCCTGGACGGGACGGAAACCAGAATCATGATTTACATGTTTTTGAAAGTTGCTTTTGAGATTTGTTTTTACCAAAAACATGTTTTTACCTTGTAGATTGTATAGAGATAAAGAAAAAAAAAAAAACCTAAAACGCAGATATGTAATTCAACCTTGGCATGCTGCTTAGTAAAGGTGAAAGAATACAGCAATAGTTACCAACTGAATGGGTATTTAAAAATGCAAATAGCAAATTTAATCTGTTTAATCTATAAAAAAAATATATATATATATCCATATATGTTTATGCAATAAAACCTTGTTTTGATAGAAATACAAGGCATCTGTGTTTACTTGTGAAAGATGGTTTACACCTTGGGATAGATGCTTTAGTACAAAAATATATAAAAATGCTTTATTTGTAAACCTAAATGACTTAACTTTCAGCTCACAGGAAGCTGCTGAGACGCCGGCTAATTGTGAAAATCCGCTATGAAGCCGTGTTGTTGCTTTACTTCTCGCTCGTTTTTAAATACCAACTCCAAAAATAGCATGACATCATGTGGTGGTTCCACAGTGCCCTTCACTGCATTTTCCCCGTGCAGGTACCGGGGATGCACAGAGAGAAAGGACGGGGGGTTCAGAAGAATAGGCTCTGTGATATTATCTTCACACAATACATGCAGGTCGTACAGCGCGGCGAAGATAAACCGCTCTGAGAGGCTGTGACAAGACAGGCGCATCAGAACTGACTTCGTACCATTGAAATCTGCATAAAACTCTTGTTTGCAGCGAGCGATGACAAAGCTGAATTCAGATATCGTCATAGATGAGATTTCTCACTCTCAGTCAAATAATAACCAGGGAACATAGGCCAAACAGGAGTGGGAATAACCCCACAGCAGATGCACGCCAACCCAATTATCCACCAGATAATGAGCCCAGAAACATGCTTTTTACTGGACAAACAAGGCATTGTGCTGAGTGCAGTGGTTCAAACAGTTTGCACTAGATGCAAATCCTTTAGTAGGTTTCAATCTTTCTGGGTGAAATCGACTTTAAAACCCACTGGACTGAACCATCAGTGCGTTTTCTGCCTTCACCGTCTATTATTTAGTGTTTAGTTTAAGTAAACTACTAACGCAGAGAGGATCAGCACAACTTAAAATTCACAAAGAAGTCGCACTTATACTGATATGCATAAAAATCTATTTAATATGAGGTATTTATTGCATTTTTGTTGATCATATGAACCTCTCGAACAAATTTGATCTGATGCGTTTGCATGCACAGAACAGCACGAACGTTAAATACAGGAATCAACATCCAGGATGTGAATTCAGAATAAGGCTCGTGAATCTCTGCTTAGCCGTAGCTATAATTGAACCAGCTATTATATATAAAAAAATAAAAATAAAAAGAAAGAAGTTTATTCAGGCTAAACAGATCCTTCACAAACACATCGGATTATTCTCTCATGTCAGTTACAATGGGAATAACTTATAAATATCGAAAAGGAAAAAAAGGAAAAGGAATTAATACTGCTCATTGGCTGTTTTGAGTATGACATGGCTTTACAAATACCACAACACAATAAAAGTCTTACTTCCAATAGTTTAAGATGCTCCACAATGTAAACACCTACTCCGTTTTAAAACAGGATAAAGGCACGTGTAACAATGGATTTCCCATCAAGTCCCGACAAAACAACTCACTCGCTGACATGTCAAAAAACACATGCTGCCTTAAGAAGCAGAAAAAGAAGATAACAGAGCAGAGCCTTTTCTTGGATGTAAAAGTGTCACAAACTGTAGTAAAGATGAGTTTTATACAGTAAAACTAATTATATGTCCTTGTACCTGTTAAATCAAACTAGAGTCCAATTCATATATTGTTGTAGTATATTCAAGTCCACTGATATTTCTCCTGGGGGGCATTGATTTTTTAAAACACAATGAATACTGACAAGATGAAGTGATTGTACTGATATGGTCAAAGGTTGATTTAAGAAAAAAAAAATGAGATGAAAGAAGTGAAAGGGGAACAGACTGATTTAAAGGCTGCTGGTACAGATGGAATTAGAGAGACAGATGTTTGCCTGTTTTATCACCTCTGTCGGGGGGAAAAAAAAAAAGCAACTGAGAAAAAGGGAAACCGCGGGTTCAGAACTCGGTGTGTGGGTGGCCGTAGTCGCGGCTGCCCGCCGGCAGCTCGCTGGGCTTCATGAAGACGCCCTCCATGGCCTTCCACAGGCTGTGCTGGCTGGGGCCGGACATGGCGTGCACCTCCCGCTGGCCGTGGATGGGCCGCCCGTACTGCTCGCCCGTCACGGACAGGAGCGCGTCCGTGGCTCTGTGGTGGAAGCGGACGGCCTCGTCGCGCCGCCACACCGACCCCCCGCACTGCACCGTCCACTCGTCCAGGTGGTCGCCCTCCCCCTCCTCGCCGAACGCGCTCACCTCCTAAAAAAAAAAAAAAAAAAAAAAAAAGAAAAGCCCTGTTATTTAACTTGAACTAATCAGAAGCACACGCTATATATATACATTGTTAATGTGGTAAATGACTATTCTAATGTAATATCTCCACAGGTGAATAGAGGCCCATTTCTCCAGTGTTCTAATGGAACATTTTGTTTGATAATTACATTAAAGCTAATGGATGATTAGAAAACACTTGTTGTAATGATGTTAGCAAGGATGGAAACAGTTTATCTGCCTAGATGGAGCATTCCTTATTTAAATGATTATTTCTAACCTCAGCAATGTCGCAATTATATTTTCTATTCATTTTGCAACTAATTTGATAAATATAGCGTGACCTTCTCATGGAAAACATAAAATTGTCTCGTTGACCTCAAACTTTTGAACGCTTTTGTAGTTTTTATTTTTTTTTTATTAAATCCTTCAACTTCCCACACATAAATAATACCGATTTTTTTTTTAATTTTTTCTGTTGCTGTCAACACACGCTAAACTAAAACCGTCTTCTGGCATAAACCTGTGGTGAAAAAGTAATTACACAAACAGCAAAAGAAGAAAAATGATGGTTCTGGCTGTAAAACAGTGGATTAAATGTTTAGAACTTCACACAACCTCTGAAAAAAATGACTTAAACTGTCAGAATTTCAGAGAGGGGGGTAATTTGTGCCAGATAATTTTTTCTTCCCCCACGAAAAGAAAGTTCAATTATGTTCCTAAATGACTTCCAGAATTAAAAGTATGAAAAAATATATATATTATCTCGAAAGTTAGAACTGCTGGACACCAGATATATCCTGCTTCCCTGTAAAGTATCGTCTCTGAGTTTGTGCAGAATTCAAGTTTCCACTTCACATGCGCAAGTTGAAATATTCGACCAGAATATTTTTCGATGCCGCAAACAATGTCCGTACACCCTTGAAATTGGTTTTCAATGGGCACGGAGGAACTCACTGCCTTCAGCGTATGAATGTGAAAACTGGTGCCACATCATTCTGCACAGTGAAGCTCACACAAGAGAAAAAACATATTTGAGTGGAAAAGACCTTAAAGTGTTCTTACTTTAGGGACACAAACCTGCGTGGTATATTAACTTCTATATTAAAAGTCTTCTTTCTATTTTCATTATGTTGATTATTTTCTCAATTATTGTTTTTGATCCATAACATATCAGAAAGTAGTGAAAAAACACAAGTTTCTTCCTCAAATATTTTAGTTTTTCCACAAACCCTGTTGCACCGTGCACAGTGTTTTCACACATCAAGTTTTTAAAGGTCTTCTCAGACCCGGGGCTGTTTTTTTCTAGAGTGTTTGGTTGCATCTGCTGAAGTGTGAAACGCCACAGCTGTCGGCTCAGGTCCGCCTCAAAAGTACAGCAACATGAAAAGCAACCTCCTCACTCCACGTTCTGGTAACCGAATCGAATTCAATCTCGCCAGCCACCTGATTGGAGGAGAGCGGCGAGGCGAAGTAGTGGCTGTGCAGGTTCCGGCCCGTGTTGACGTGCGTGAGGCGGATCGTCTGCCCGCACTTGACCGGCGTTCCCCGGCGGCAGAAGGCGTCGATGGTCCCGCGGACGCTCCAGTAGCTGTTGCTGTCCTCCACCGACGTCACCCCCGTTACGGACTGCTGCCCGCTACCTGTCACACAAACACACACACACAAGTTAAGTCCATCAGAGTTGTGTTTGACTTTGACCCCAAAAGGACCTGACATTTTAGTTGTGTGTGTGGTTCAATGTCACCCTTATCAAAATGTCAACTAAACAAGAAATTTAACGTTTAAATCTTCTTTGTGAATTCGCAGTAGTCATGTTATCTGGGGCTGATTAAACAGAAAAAGCTATATACTTTCAGGTTGTTCATACATTGTTCTGATTTTTCAATCGCCCGAAGAGACATTTGCTCTGTAAATATAATCAATCAATGCAAAAAAAAAAGTACATTTACAATGTCTACTAATCCAACACAATTAAAGTATAATTACAGATGTGTGAGCGTCAGTGTCATAAGAAGTAATCACATCCTTCATTTAAGTAATGATAATAATACAGAAATATATAAATTCTGCAATAAAAGCCATGCATTAAACATTCTACCTAACTAAAAATACATAGGTATTAGCAGATAAAAGTAGTTTTGGATCCCTATGACAAGTCCATGTTATCATATTATTATTGTTGCAGAAATTTACTGTGTAGTTCCAACTACTTTATATATACACATTTAGTTAATTTAGAATAATGGTTCCCAACCTAGGGGTCGGGACCCTCTGAAGGGTCGTCGGATAAATCTGAGGGGTCCTGAGATAATTAATCGATCCCTGATTCAATGATTTGAGGATTGTTTTTCTTTTCATTGAAATATTTGATCCATTTATTGAAATTAAACCCACGTGGGTTTAAAAAGGGGCAAAGGAATCACTATTATGA
Organism: Eupleurogrammus muticus; assembly: GCA_036785175.1. Lineage (NCBI taxonomy): Eukaryota > Metazoa > Chordata > Actinopteri > Scombriformes > Trichiuridae > Eupleurogrammus > Eupleurogrammus muticus. The sequence continues at coordinate 1,779,644 of JAYKQN010000007.1, forward strand.
CTGTGAAATGTGAAAAAGATTCCAATCAAAAAAAAATGGGAAAAGATTGGAAACTGGTTGTATATTTAACAATGTGCTGTATTTTTAAACCTCGTTATATTCACCTTTATGTCAGATCTTCACCTGAAAAGTGAGTAAAGCTGTCAGATAAATGTAGTGGAGCAGAAAGTAGATTTTTTTCCCCTTGAAATGATGAATGAAGTAAAAGTAGCATCACATGGTAATAGCCAGGTAAAGTACATTTAAGTATTAATTTAATAAATGTACTCAATTACTTCCCAGCTCCGATAAGTGAAGTTAAAGGTGAGTGAATAAAGCGCCGTGTAGCGTCAATGGATCCGTTAAACTCACCGGATCCGTAGCGGACGTCGTGCGAGTGGAGTCTCACATTGTGCTTCGTGTTTAACAGTTTAATGACGGAGCCGCACGTGACGAAGCTCAGCTCCGAGCCGCCGGACGGAAGGACGCCGGAGAGCAGCAGCAGCAGCAGCAGGGCGGCCGGCAGACAGCGGGGCACGACGGCGCGGCCTGGGCGACCCATTCCTCCCGACAAAGCGAGCTGCCTCCCTCGGCTTCGTAGTTGTTTCACGCTACGTCAGTGGAGCGAACGCGCGGCGCCGACGTGACGCGACGCGACGCACACAGCGCCCCTAGTGGCGAGGAGTGCGCACTGCAGCGGTCCGACCGGGTTCAATCATTAGACAGTGTAAATAATAGAAATAATGATTTGATAAACGCTTTATAAGCATAAACGAATTGATAACCAATCATAATTGTATCAATACAGTACAATATAATAAGATTCCCTAATCATATTTTCTCATATTATATAAAATAAAGCATCTTAAACATTGGTTTGAAAATCTGCTGTTTCTATAAATCAGTGAAAAATCAAGTTTGGCAAGATGAGAAATTTAAAACCTTTTTTTTTAATGGAGTTTTAAGAAAAATTCATCTGGTCTCTCAAAATGTACATTTTTTGTACATGTAGGTTTCTTTTCATTTACAGTCCATTTGTACCATTTTTTTTTTACAAAAATCATAGATTATACATTTGATCTAAAATCTAAAACTAGCTGATAGCATGTTTTTTAGATTTTTTAATCAAAGAGGTAAACTTTTGCTAACTACACTCTCTACATTTTTAACAGATATAATTACTTTTCATATGCAGGTTTTAAATAAAATTATATATTTTAATATTCTTACTGTTAAAATTGCCATTCTTTCATATGTTTTGGTAACAATGTTCTCAGGACTTTTACTTGTAATTGTCTACATTTACTTGCTTAGCACAGAAGTTTTTTGCAGAAACATATAAATTAAAAAGACAAAGTAAAAATCAAAAACACAAAATCAAAAGTAAAAGAACATTATGAAGATTGTCATATCTAATTATAATATGTTATACTACTTGTTTATAATTACTAAATACATGTGACAGCAGTTTGGGTAAATTATATTTAATCATATTTAGCAAATTCAATCGACTATAGATACAATAATATTGTAGTATATGGATTTTATATCAAAAATATAAATGTACAATACTTGAGTAGATATAAATTGAATTAGCTGTGTTGCAGCGGAAGGTTACACCAGCAGGGGCGCTGTAGCGCGTGAAGAAATAGATCCATTTCCTCTCCAAGCATCCCGGAATTGTCATCACGCCGCTCATTCTCGGCCATTTTTTTTTTTGTAAAACAAGTACCGTTTCAACAGATCCCCAAACACAACACAATCCCATTAACACTGTATATACACGGACTCTGCCGCCGCAGTGAGACTTGTAAGTCCAAGTTCAACCCGGTCCGTCGCGATCTTCCCGTCGCGTCGGGTCGCAAACGGTGGTCAACCGGCGAGGAAAGTAACGGCAGTCTGTTGTTGTCGCTGCGGCTAATGCTAAGCTAACGCTAAGCTAATGCTAGGCTAACGGACTGGGATAAGCGAACGTTTACACCAAGATAGCGTTATAAAGGAAAGTCGGCCTGTTTAAGGCGTCGGTTAACGGTTAATTCTCTCACGGTAAATTGAGTATCCGTATTCCTGTATTGTTACAAACAATACGGTTATTATTCATCGGGGCGATGTGGACCTTTAATTTCAGCTAGCATGCTAGGTGAAATGTTGGACGCAAGCTTACTGTTACCAGACTAGTTTAACGTTGGTTACTGTACGTTTTTATTATAACAGAATGGTGAGTCGTCTGTAATCTAAATGAATGAATGTGGATAATGTTAGTTTAGCTGTCGTTAGATTGAAAACAGAAATCTTTTAGCCGGTCACCTCTGTGATGTTTGTGCGCATTGCGACATCTTTAGGTGTGTTTTTTTTAATTCCGGCTAAATTATTCTCGTTTGTCGTGATTTTCTGTCAGAAAATAAAAAAATCACCAGGTCAATATACACGTGTCCACTCAGCGTTCTTACTTACGTTTATATTATTTTATACATAATCAGCAGGGTATAAAGTACATGAAAGCCATGGTAAAATATTACTCGATATCTGGTGTTTATTGTACTTGTGTATAAAACTTTGGTCTGATAATAAAATTGCTTGGGTATAAAAAGTAGAAGAAATGCTGCTGAAAAAACAAGTAGTGAGAATATCTAGGCTTGTAAAATTTATTCAGTGTTTCACCGGAAGTTTTAGATTTCCACACCTGTGTAAACTGAATATTGATCCAGAATTTGATTCCAAACTATTTATGATGATACAAGTCATCCTCAAGATTAAGTGTTTTTTTTTTTTTTTTAACTTTTTAACATAATGATAGTTACAGCATATGTTTATTTTATTAATTATATCATAAATTATTCTATCTTTGACTTTTATATTTGTGCTTGGCTATTGAAAAGAAAGTATTACTCAACTGATGTTTAGAAAGTTTGCTAACGGCCTTACGCGCCACTTTGCAGGACCTGCAATCATGTCAGACTTCATTGAGAGCGAGGCCGAGGAGTCCGAAGAGGAGTTTGAGGAGAAGGACCTAAAGCCCAAGAAAACACAGAGGTTCGCGGAGGATGATGGTAAGATCTCAACTGTTTCTGGGTGTGTTTCAGTGGTGGAGTTTGTATGAATGTGTGGACCACACTCATCTGTCGTCACTCATCTCAACAGACGAAGAAGAGGAAGAGAACACTGAAGACCAGGATGAACGGGGCAATTTACGTGGACTGATTGATGATGGAGATGAGGAGGAAGAACCCGAAAAGAGTCCAAGTGCAGAGGGCAGTGACTCAGAAGAGGAAGTTAGGCATCGACGTAAAAAACGCAGTAAGTTTGTCTCAGGGGTTTCAAGAATTGCAGCCATCATACAGTGTATTGTTGTAGGTTGGACCTGAATAAGTCTCGATTGCAAGGTTTTTACCTGTTGCAGTTAGATCATATTGGTTCGCATTCCTTTTTAGGCTATCTATAAAAAAAACATATTTATGAATTGTCGTACTGTGTATTATCTGGTGTACTTTATTATTTCATGTTGTATGGCCAATATTATATTGATATCCTGACATTACCTAGATATCACCTTACATTTTGGATATCATCATATATATGTGGCTTAGGTGTTATTTTTTCCTGATTTTAAATGCTCTATTAGTTAGTTAGTTTTTCCTTTAGAACTCACTACGCTGTTTTAAACGTTCTATTATTTGTTCTATTCCACTTAGTCACATCCACATCACAGATTATTAGTTATCAAAAATCACAGTGTGGAAATATTTTATCATCCCTACTGTATTGTTGGGATATCGATACTGAGGTATTTGGCCAATTATTTCATGATATTTGATTCTTTTCTATATCACCCAGCCCTACCTAATTTATGCAGCATCTCTTTTGTCCATCGGCTGTACATCCTTTTTCATTTGAAGAGAGTTGTCAGGAGATATTGAACAATTGATGTTTGTTTGTAGGATGCAATTCATTTTCGAGAAAAACTGGCCTCAAGCATTTTTCTGGCATCTGTTGCGTCGGTAAAACAACAGGACGCCTCCTTTCTTCTTCCTCTGCTTTCAGCACCATATGTTGTGGAGCCGCGCCACATGTTGGTTGCATCAACTTACACAGTTTCTGCTTGATGTTTAATTTCTGCTGATGTGCTGTATAGTCTCCTTTCATATTTTTTGGTTTGTCTGCCGCATCTATGCGGTCTAAAAATATGGATTTTTGAGTCATTATTGTGCAGAGTTGTGATTCATAACTGAATGGATTTCTTTTGCACCCTTATACTTCAGAATTTGATTTCTTCAACAAAATATCACATTTATCTTATTGAAGAAAAAAGATCATACATTTTAAAGTGGTATAAATTCAGTGTATGAAATGATAATGTTGGAAGATTTGGAGGCTGATAGAAGACGACAACATTGAAAGAAAAAAACACCTAATAGAGTTACTGTGCTTTGGAATGTAGCTTTGAATGTAAGCTCTTATTGGCTGGAAGTTGCATCCTTGAGCTGACACTTATCCTCTTTATAGATTATGATGACTACCTGGATGACGATGATCTTGACCTTATTGAGGAAAATCTGGGTGTTAAAGTGAAACGGAGGGTAAGAATCATTTACAATTACAAAGCCAACATTTCCTCTTTGTAGTCTTAAAAATGTCTAAGCAGCCGATGACGCTCCTGTCCTCTATTTCAGAAGAAGAAATATGACCGTGTGAAAACACTGGATGACGATGAGGAAGATGATGACGAGAAGGACATGATTGCAGATGAGATCTTCCACGGGGATGCAGAAGGCGAGCTGGAGGAAGGCGAGGCTGTCGATGAACCTCTGCCGCAGCATGGAGACGATGAAGAAGAGGGAGAGGACGACGACTCTGGTACGGCAGGAATTAAATATGAAATAAAAGAAATATCTATAAAGCAGATAAGCAGAATAATACGTGAATCAGTTCCATGCATGATATGAAATTCAGACGATTAGTTTTAAAATGTTGTGTGTTTGTTCCACAGATATAAATGATTTTATTGTGGATGATGATGGCCAACCCATCACCAAAAAGAGGGGCAAGAAATTCTCAGGATACACAGACGCGTGAGTTTCCAAGTTAACAGCAAATCTTATTTTAGACATAAACTTATTAAATGATTTAAAATGACTGCTACTTCTCATTACCATTGATTGTTCCTCAGAGCCCTCCAAGAGGCCCAGGAGATTTTTGGTGGCGACTTCGACTTTGCAGACTTTGACGCAGATGCCTACGACCAGGGCGAAGAGGAGGAAGAGGACCAGGACGAAGAGGGCTGGGACAGACCTAAGAAACAGACCAAGAGGAGGCAAGGGAGGAAGAGCATCTTTGAGATCTACGAGCCCAGTGAGCTGGAAAGTAGTCACATGACCGACCAGGACAATGAGATCCGTTCCACAGACATGCCCGAAAGGTTCCAGGTGGGTTTTTACTTTATGATATGGTCCATCTAGGTTATATTGACTGTTTTTTCTTTGCCAATGCTCACAGTGTTTATGACTCAGCAGTTAAGTCTTTAAAGCCTCCTATGCAGTGTTTGATTTCCTGAGTCATTCTCTTCCTGTTCTCCCTCTTTTAGTTGCGATCCATCCCTGTTAAACCTGCTGAGGATGATGAGCTGGAAGAGGAAGCAGAGTGGATCTTCAGACATGGCTTCTCCACTCTTACTATCTCCATGCAGGTCAGAATTTTGGCAAATAAACTCAGGAAAAATGCGCACACAGCGAGCATTCTTTAATTTCCTAGAGAGGTCCATCTCCTGTTTATCACTCTCTATATTGTTCATTTTGTCTGTTTCCTTAACAGGAGAGCACAGATTATCTAGACAGAGGCACCACGACAAACTTCAGCAGGAAAGGCCCCAGTACAATTGCCAAAATCAAAGAGGCCCTCAACTTCATGAGGAATCAACAGTTTGAGGTACACTTAACTCACCTTTACACTTGATGTGTATCAGCTGTTCCCTGAATGCAACATTTCCTGTTGTAAATAAGCCACTTTGTCCAATGACTTGTTTCAGGTTCCATTCATAGCGTTCTACAGGAAAGAATATGTGGAGCCAGAGCTAAACATCAATGACCTGTGGAAGGTCTGGCAGTGGGATGAAAAGGTTGGTATTTTTTCACAGAAAGCCATCATTAGGTGTTGGTGTGAAAGGCTGCACAGCTAATCCCCTTGTAATCCATTTTTGAAAAAATCTCATTTTGTGACTTTTACATTTTAATTTTGCACCCACCAGTGGACTCAACTGAAGACCCGGAAGCAGAACCTGACCCGGCTGTTTCAGAAGATGCAGTCCTACCAGTTTGAGCAGATCTCTGCAGACCCTGACAAACCGTTGGCTGACGGCATCCGTCCTCTGGACACCTCTGACATGGAGAGGTATGTCTGTAACACTGGAGGATGTGACTGCCTCTCATTTATTTGGCTGTGACTGCACCAAAAAGCTCCAGGAAATTAAAGTGTTGTACACCTATGCTTAGTACCGGTTTTCTCATTTCCTGCAGACTGAAAGACGTGCAGACTCTCGAGGAGCTGGGCGACGTATATAACCACTTTCTGCTCTACTATGGCCGAGACATTCCCAAGATGCAGAATGCTGCAAAGTCCAACAAGAAGAGGCTCAAGAAGATCAAAGAAGTGACGGAAGACGGTAAGATGGGAGCTGCTTAATGGGCTGATTCTGTAGATGATGATCGAGTTGTTGTGGTATAACTAAAAACAACTGTTTGTCTTGTTTCAATGATTAATTACAAGACTGATTTCACTTTTAGGTGATGAGGAAGAAGTGGAGGTGGAAGAAGATGAGGAACAGAAAGGACCAGACCTGAAGTTGGCATCTCGCAGGGATATGTACAGCATCTGTCAGACCGTGGGCCTCGGTTAGTATTTGTTGTTTTTTATAACCTGCACATCGAGGGCAGATGAACACCAGTCCTGTCCAGTAACTTTAACCTGTTTCTTCCCTTGCTGCAGACGGCCTGGCTAAAAAGTTTGGGTTAACCCCGGAGCAGTTCGGAGAAAATCTGAGAGACAGTTACCAGCGTCACGAGACGGAGCAGTTCCCCGCTGAGCCCGTAGAGCTGGCCAAAGACTACGTCTGCAGCCAGTTCAGCACCCCAGAGGCTGTGCTGGAAGGCACCAGGTACATGGTGGCCATGCAGATCGCTAGAGAACCTCTGGTCCGACATGTCCTGCGGCAGACCTTTCAGGAGAGAGCTAAGATCAACATCAAGCCTACCAAGAAGGGCAAGAAGGTCTGGACACATTTCATCGCTGATATCACAGGATGTATATATAAAAAAGAAATTCCCGAACCCTGCTTTTAACCTGCTATGCTGTTTATTTGGTTCTTGTAGGAGATAGATGAGGCTCATTTTGCCTACTCCTTCAAGTATCTGAAGAACAAGGCTGTAAAAGAACTGAATGGGGATCAGTTTTTGAAGATGTGCCTGGCGGAGGATGAGGGGCTGCTTTCCATTGACATCTGTATAGACCTTGTTGGGGTCAAAGGGTAAGTATTGTAATGACCCCAAAATCTACAATGTAAAAGCTTCTGCAGTTGTATCATTTTCTTCTATCATCGACATACCCACATTTATTTATTTGTGACTATCAGACAAAGGATTAAGACTAACGCTTATGTTTTTATGAGGTTTTTAGTCTCTGGTAATACTAAATCACTCCTTCCTGTTTCTGCTTCTCTTCAGGTTTGCTGGGGACCAGACGTACTTCGATGAGATCAAACAGTTTTACTACAGGGATGAGTTCAGTCACCAGGTGCAGGAGTGGAACAGGCAGCGAACGCTGGCCATAGAGAGAGCCCTCACCCAGTTCCTCTACCCTCAGATGGCCAAGGAGCTCAAGAGCAAACTGATCGCTGAGGCCAAAGAGAGCATTGTCAGGGTAATTTGTCACGACAGTCCTTAAAATATGTATCACTGCATGTTTTTAACCCTTAGATATCACAATGTTGTATGATATTGATGTCTCTGTTGTGCTCCTTTTCTTCTTGTAGTCCTGCTGTCGCCGGTTGTATAACTGGCTTAAGGTGGCTCCTTATAGGCCAGATCAGCAGGTCGAGGAAGATGATGATCTGATGGATGAGAACCAGGGTAAAGGCATTCGGGTGCTCGGTGTTGCCTATGCACCCAGCAGGTAAGTGCCCAAAAATATCAGTCACTCCCTTATGTTGGAGATATCCTGCATGTTTGTGGCCAAATTTTTAAATTATATAAGATAGTATTTAATGACTCACTTGAGTAACACCATAGTTTCTTACTTATTCTTTGTTCTGACAGAGATACTCCAGTTTTCTGTGCTCTGATAAATGGAGAAGGCGAGGTGGTGGACTTCCTGCGCCTGCCCTACTTCATGAAGAGGAGGAACGCCTTCAGGGAGGATGAGAGAGAGAAAAAGGTACAAGCAGAGAAACAACTGTACTTATATGCAGTTAATGGAGGTTTTTCTGTTTTTAAGATGATCACTCAATTGTGTGTTATCCTCAGGCCTTTGACATTGAAAATCTCAAGAAGTTTTTGTCCAGCAAGAAACCTCATGTGGTGGCTGTTGCTGGGGAGAGCAGGTGAATAATCAATAGTATTAGTCTGCGCTGTGAAGCTTCATGTGTGTGTATGTGTATATATATATATATATATATATATATATATATATATATATATATATATATATATATATATATATATATATATATAGAACCATTGCGGTGTCAAGCATCAAACTAAATGTTTCCCATGTGTGCAGAGATGCACAAATGATCATGGAGGACATCAAGAGGACCATCAGCGAACTGGAGCAGGAATCCTCTCTGCCTGCTGTGGGAGTGGAGCTTGTTGACAACGAGTTAGCCACGCTGTACATGAACAGCAAGAAGTCTGAGGTAAGGAGCTAAAACCTTACCAGACTATCCATACCACACACAATTTGTGGCAGAGCAAAATTGATTTCAGTCCTCCCTCTGCTGTCTGTCTGCAGGTCGATTATAGGGATTACCCCCCCTTGCTGCGGCAGGCTGTGTCGATAGCCAGGAAGATCCAGGACCCCTTGATGGAGTATGCTCAGGTCTGCAGCAGCGATGAGGACATCCTCTGCCTCAAGCTACACCCGCTGCAGGTAAGAGGGCAAAGAGCTCTTCTTGCCAACCATTATTTGTCACTGACCTGTGTATCTGGTGACTTTTCTGTCACCTTTTGAAATAACTGAATAAAAACAACCTAATAGGCTTGATAAATTCTCAACTACAGTTCCTAACCAGACGTGCTGGCCTTGGCCAATGAGAATAGGACACAGGTTTCCTATTGTCTCCCTCTCTCTCTTTAATTAATCATACTTGCTGGTTGCACTGTGTGAAAATACATTGGACCTGTGCCAATGCCTTTTTTTTTCCTCTTCTCCTTACTTGGATGGTTCTGGCAGATCCTCTGCTCCACTTTGTCCCATTTCTACTGTTGTGAATCATGTTCTTATCCATTGTCCAGCTTCAGTCCCACTAAGGTGTATATAAATCCAATTCAAGTCGAGGGTGTTTATTAAGTCTGAATAATAGTATTTTTTATAGAATGGAAACATACTGAGGGATACTTTTTTGGTAGATGTGTTTTTTTGGCAATTGTTTAAAATTTGTCTTGAACAATAATTGCTATGAAATCTAGACTTTAGATCTCGGGTAAAACAGGACAAGTGCATCACAGCTTTTTTCAACCATGTGCGTTGTTTCTCAGGAACACGTGGTGAAGGAGGATCTGCTCTCTGCTCTTTACTGTGAATTCATCAATCGCGTCAATGAGGTCGGAGTGGACGTGAACAAGGGAATCGCCCATTCTCACACTCAGAGCCTGGTCCAGTATGTGTGTGGTTTGGGACCCAGAAAGGGCTCCCACCTGCTCAAGGTTTGTTTGGTTTTGCCATTGACATTTAAGTGCTCTCGGATGATTGTTTGTTTCATGATGACCCCCTAACCTCCTTGTTTTTTTTTCTTCTTTTTTTTCTGCAGATCCTGAAGCAGAACAACACTCGTCTGGAAAACAGAACCCAGCTGGTCACAATGTGTCACATGGGTCCCAAGGTTTTTATCAACTGTGCCGGTTTCATTAAGATCGACACAGCATCGCTTGGAGACAGGTCTGTACAGACCAGGGTATTATGCTTAGTCACATTGTTCTCGTTAAATGTGATCTACCATCAAGGTCATTTTTTATCAGCATTGTAATTCTTGCTTTAAACTCTCCACACAGTACTGACTCTTACATTGAGGTTCTGGACGGGTCCCGTGTCCACCCTGAGACGTATGAGTGGGCTCGCAAGATGGCCGTCGATGCCCTTGAGTACGACGAGTCGGCAGAAGACGCCAACCCGGCCGGAGCTCTGGAGGAGATCCTGGAGAATCCAGAGCGCCTCAAAGATCTGGACCTCGATGCCTTCGCTGAGGAGCTTGAGAGACAGGTGAGTGTATGGCGCTGTATGGTAGCTTCAACTGTACAAATGATTCATACAATTTGCTGCCTGAGTATGTCACCCTGGTTTTAATTTAACAAATTCATACCAGATGCTGCTTTGTTGATTTGTTGTAATTTTTTACATTTGCAGCATGTAATGCTGGTTCACATCAGAGGTATGTCGTTTGGTTTCAAAAAACCATGTGACCAACAAAATATCTTGTGATTGGTCAATTATGTATATGTATATGTTTTAAAAAATTATATTCATTATATAAATAATTCATATAATCTTTTTATTCTTACCCATCTGACTTTGGGGTTTTTTATAAAAAAAATGTTTTTGTATGTTAGTGCAATGTGAGAATATTTTAATAATACCTGAGAGTCTCACCTTTTTAATGTGCTTTCTATTTTTCCCCCAGAAAACCCTTAAGGAATACAGATATATTTTCACATGCATTTTAGGTCTAAATGGGTTAAAATAAAACGCAGGATAAGTGACCAATCTTTCACATCAACTAACCTCTGTCCTTAATTCATCATCATTATTTCATTTCTTTTGTCCCTTCAGGGTTATGGCAACAAGGGAATTACGTTGTATGATATTCGTGCAGAACTGAGCTGCCGGTACAAAGACCTGCGAGTTCCCTACAGAGTCCCCAACACCGAGGAGGTATTTAACCTGCTCACCAAGGAGACTCCAGAGACCTTTTATATCGGTAAGACATACGACACTGCAGAAAACTCATTTATATCTTAAATTAAACTTCCTCAAAAAATCAATACCATGCTGTATTGGTAGGACACACTGCACTGCAGCACAAACCATTTATCTCCTAAATTATACTTTAATAAAGATCAATAATATACAGTATATTAAGTTCCTAACTGGCAGCAATAGCACACGGCCTTTACAAAGTTCCACTATCTTTTGATGTGGTTTTATTCTTACCACTTTTGTTTTCCTTCCGGGTATCTGCAGGTAAGCTGATCACCAGCGTGGTGACCGGCATCGCCCACCGGCGGCCGCAGGGAGAAACCTACGACCAGGCGATCCGGAACGACTCCACAGGCCTGTGGCAGTGCCCCTTCTGCCAGCAGGACAACTTCCCAGAGCTCAGCGAGGTATCGCACAAACCCCGACTCTTTGTCTTTTGACAGCACGTTGAAAGAAAACGGCAGAAAGTGTCATCTCGAAATGTCATCTTCTTTTTTCGTGTCCGCCATGACAGGTGTGGAACCACTTTGACAGCGGCTCCTGTCCCGGCCAGGCCATCGGCGTCCGGACCAGATTAGATAACGGCGTCCAGGGATTCATTCCCACCAAGTTTCTCAGTGACAAAGTGGTCAAACACCCGGAGGAGAGGGTGAAGGTGAAGCATGACAAAGACTTAAAGCTTCCTGCTAGCACCAGTTAAACTATACTAGCCCGTCTGTGTAATACTTGTCTGTTCTTCTTGTCTCTCTTCTCTCAGGTCGGCATGACGGTTCACTGCCGAATCATGAAAATCGACATCGAGAAATTCAGCGTGGACCTCACGTGCCGAACCTCAGATTTGATGGACAAGGCCAACGAGTGGAAGCTTCCGAAGGACACCTACTACGACTTTGACACAGAGTCCGAAGACCAAAAGCAGGACGAGGAGCTCAAGAAGAAACAGCACCGAACGCGTTAGTATTAAAACAGCTCATTACACCACAGTGATCCACTCTTCTGTTTAACTTAAAATGTTTTCTTCAGCATCCCTGTCTTCAACTGTTCGTCTGCTCTTTGCATTCTCTCTCCGCCTCTCCAGCATATATAAAGCGTGTGATCGCCCATCCCAACTTCCACAACATCAGTTTCAACCAGGCAGAGAAGATGATGGAGACGCTGGACCAGGGAGATCTGATCATCAGACCCAGCAGCAAGGGCGAGAACCACCTCACCGTCACCTGGAAAGTAAGGATCAGAAAGAGGGAACAGACGGGAAGTAAAAGGGTGGAGTTTGGATGCAGGAAAAAAAACACTGCAGGGTAGCTGATAGCTGATTGTGTGTGATGTTTTGTAGGTGGCTGATGGTATTTACCAGCACGTAGATGTGCGAGAGGAAGGAAAAGAGAACGCCTTCAGCTTAGGGCACACTCTGTGGATCAATAATGAGGTAAGCTGTTTCTACACTGTGTGGAAATGGAAAAAAACCTGAACAAAAATAGTCATAATGAAGCATAAACGTCATTGCATGCTCTTAAAGAGTTTCATTATTCTCTGCAGGAGTTTGAAGATCTGGATGAAATCACTGCTCGGTACATTCAGCCCATGGCATCATTTGCCCGAGATCTACTGAGCCATAAGTACTTTCAGGATTGTTATGGAGGAAGCAAAGAGGTTTATACAGATACTCTGTCTTCACATCTTTGTAGTATTCAATAGTTGTCAAATATTTAACCAATTCAATTCAGAATTCTACTTGTTTTTGTCACTAGCTGTATCTCATATATCTGTTGGTCTTGTTTTGTCTTTGATAGAAAATGGAGGAGTTGCTGGTCAGGGCCAAGAGGGAGAAGCCGACATTTATTCCCTACTTCATCTCATCGTGTAAGGAGCTGCCTGGAAAGTTCATACTGGGCTACCAGCCCCGTGGAAAACCACGGTGAGCAGAAACATTCTTGTTTTATGATCGTGTCTGTTTTTCCTCTGGTTTATAGTAAACCACAGAAGGAGCAGACAACGCCATGAAGTTGTGGAAATGCATACGATGACATATGGTGACCTGTAGACATCCACAACTGTTACAGAAACTCATGTTTGAGAATCTAAATCTGCGTCAGATTAGTATTCATGCCAAACTACTCAACACTGCTCCATTTTTGTTCACTCTCCCACACATTTTTATCAGATAGTTCTTGGTTTGATTGACTAACTTTTTTATTTTTTTATTTACAGCATTGAATATGTGACCATCACCCCGGACGGCTTCCGGTACCGTTCCCAGATATTTCCCACGGTGAACGGACTATTCCGCTGGTTTAAGGACCATTACCAAGAGCCTGTCCCAGGTGTCAGAGCGTTATACCTGCAGGTTACAGTGTACATGTATGTACAGCTAAAACAAGACTATATTAACACTTTCTCCTCTGTCAAAGGCATCACGCCCAGCAACAGCAGCCGGACACGGACCCCGGCGTCCCTGAACGCAACCCCGGCCAACATCAACATTGCAGGTCAGTCTTTCTCTCTTCTATCCACGACCGCTCTACGCTTTTATTACGAGTACAGTTATAGCACGTTGTCCTTTTTCTATCCTAACATACTCCTTCCTTCCTCAGACCTGACGCGAGCGGTCAACGCCCTCCCACGCAACATGACCTCGCAGATGTTCAACGCCATCGCCGCCGTCACCGGCCAGGGCCAGAACCCCAACACTACGCCGGCCCAGTGGGGCTCCAGCCAGTACGGCTACAGCGGCAGCACGGGGGGCGGCGGCGGCAGCTCCTCCGCTTATCACGTGAGTGCAGGAAGAGACCCTGTTGTGCTGTCCTGCTAATTAATGGGCTGTTTCTCTAAAAAAAAATATTTAAAAAAAAGAATGTCCATCCAAAATGTATTAGTTTTCCATTGTTTAAATGATAAAGGTATAAGAAATGCTTTTATACAGTCCAACAAGCTTCTTATTCTTCTTATTATTACACTTATGTTTGTTTATTTTTTAAGTTTTAATACCATAATAAAGTTCTCACACATTTGCACTCATTTATTGTCAGAAATATAATGCTTAAATAATAGATTCACAATGCTGTTTTTCTTAAAACATTAAGACAGATCCAAAAATAACGTGAAAACAGGTTTTGCTCAATGTAATAAATCATTTATGACCATAAAAATATATACTTCAAATGTGCCAAAATATCCTCATCTACATCTAAAGAATATTAATATTTAAATGTTTATCTGAAAGATAACAAGGGTTCAACAGTGTGAGAGTTAGTCAAATAAATGTTTATCTCTCAAACTTACACTTTGTCATGTAAAAATGTTCATCAGACAGTGTTCACACTTTTTTAGAGTAATATTGAATATCTACTAGATCTGACTAATTTGTACAGCTGACGCTTTATTCTGGCTGAATTGTGAACCAATCCTTAAAAAATGACCTAATAATGTGTAGTTGTGGATTTTCCAGGTCATTACATGTGCTCCTTCCTCCTCCACAGGTGTTTGCTACCCCCCAGCAGCCCATCGCGACCCCCCTGATGACGCCCAGCTACTCCTACACCACGCCCAGCCAACAGGCCCTGGGCACGCCGCAGTACCCAGGCTCCACCCCCCAGTCCTCACACGCCCACGCCCACCCGCACGGAGGCCACGCGTCGCACCACGGCCACCACGGCCACGGCAGCCACCACGGCCACGCCTCCGGCACGCCGTCGTCCTCCACCTCGTCGAGAGGCCGGACGCCGCAGCAGCAGCAGCCAAAGTAAGGACAGGTGGACCTGTGTGGTCGACCACTGCTAGATTCTGATTAGTTCTACTGTGTAAGATACTGGGAGAAACAAAAAACGCTTCACAACTGGCCACATGGTGGCGCAACTAATCCCACATTTTAACATGTGGAGTAAACACCAAGATGGGAGGCGTCTACCCAGCGGTTCTAGTCTCCACCTCCAGCTTCACGAGTTTTAACGCATCACAAAGTGCTCAGTTACAGGCCACAAGGTGGAGCTGCTGGAGCCATTCTTCAGAAAGCCTGAGACGACCATGTTATTATATTACAGACAACAGAATAGTTGTCACTGAAATGGGTTGCAATGGAATTACTTATTCAAATTTATGCATATTTTGTTTAGGGTCATCAGGTGTGGTGGATAAAACTAAAAGTAGATAGTTAAACAGGGTTTTAAAAAAATTAAAAACACATGCTATCAACCAGTTTCATAGGCTAGGTGCATTACATATTCAAAATTGATGATTCTTTTTTTAGTTACACCATTTGACAAATGAATGACAAGACAAAAATCACATTTTGAGTCCAGATAAATACCTCTCAAAAATTAATTTTAAAAGATTTTTGACGTTCATGCATGAAAAATGTGCATAAACCAGTAAAAACCAAATATCCAGAATGACAGAGTTGACAACACCTGTAAACACCTCTCCCTCTCTGTCCCCCCCTCCCCCCTCTACCCCCCAGGCCCAGCGGCAGCTCCACGGCGGTGGACTGGGGCAAGATGGCGGAGCAGTGGCTGAAGGAGAAAGAAGCCGAGGGGCGGAAGAAAGCCCAGAGGATGACGCCGCGGCCGTCCCCCAGCCCCATGATCGAGAGCACGCCGATGTCCATCGCCGGCGACGCCACGCCCCTGCTGGACGAGATGGATCGATAGGACACGGAGGGGGGCGTCGATACAACCCCCCCCCCACCTTCCTACCCCACCCAACAGCTTCCTTTGTACTGGACGACACACCCCACCCTGCTACAATCCATCCAGCTGCCTCCACTCATACGTTCTCTCCTCCTCTTTATTATGTATTATGGCTCCTGTTCATCATCAGTCTGTATCATGGCTCACACCATCTCCTTCCTTCCTCCTGCCCCCCCCTCCACCCCCCCACCTCCTCCAGCCAACCCCTCAAAGTATTTTGTATAGTCAGACTAACACTGTATACGCCATGCAGGAAGTTAGTACAATGAAAACAAAACAAAAAAAAAGAACTTGAAATACCCGACAGCAATTACATATAGGATATGGACCTACACAGACTATCAGCTGTCCTGCTTCCTTTTATTTCTTTGCGATTGGTTTTTAGTTTGATCCGTGAAAGGTTTCGACAGACGAGCGGCGCAGTGAGCTGTTGCCAAAAAGAAGCCAAGCCAATCAGGAAAATCTCTTTTTTTTTGTATGAAAGGCGTCAGAATGAATAAAGACTTTTGATTTTCCCCCTGTTTATGAATCTTAAGCTTCAGCTCTTCACATCTGTCAAAGCATACACATCTGTGAATACACACACACACACACACAGGCTGATTTGAAAAGCTAAAGTTCCTATCCTACGTGGATTACTAGATGTCTGTACCACAGGCTGTATTATGATCAGCTGACTGTATTTTAGTAGTCTGTCGACTATCTGAGAGTTTCTCCGCGGACGCTGCGTCGCGCTGAAGGGAACAGTGGTTGTCTTTTAGTTGTTCATGCGAGGACGTGCATGTTGGTGGACTCACCTCGCCGTGTCAAGCAAGACTTCATGGCTGCAGGCTCGTTTTTTTTTTTTGCTCTCTTCTCTTTGTTTAACTCAAACTTAGGTTTATACCGCTGCTGCGTTTCAGTCCCACACAGTATCACTTCGCACTTGTCCGAGACGGGATAATTAAACACCAAAAAGAGAATGCAGTTTTCCTATCAGGATGTAAAAAAACAAGTTAATGAAGACTAAGACGTTCCCGTGGAGGAGTTTTGATAACTTTAACACTATAAGCAGGACCGACTCTCCACTGTGTTGATATTCCTGACTGTATAATACTCTGAGCTGCACGCAGTCATTTCCCATTAGAATGAATATATTTGTCGTTGAAGGCATCTCTTCGTGATCGTGGTGCCGGTTATAGGCCGCTCTGCATCCCACTTCATTCATTTTGGGGTTTTTTTTGGGTTTCTTTGTGCTGTGCCACGTCACCAACAAGCAGCACAGGTATTAAATAGTGTGCTTCATGTTGCAGTGTGAAAAAAGTCCTCATGGTCCCATAATATGCATATTGTTATATATGATATTAATAATAATAATATGGTTTTAGAGTAAACTCGCTTGGTTTTACGTCTCTTTCCGGATGAAGAGGTCGCATCGTTCTGTGGTTGGTTGTCGGCAGCAGTTGGTTGGTGATGGAAAAGAGGAAACAACGACGTCTGGCACTGCTGATGACCTTTTCTACCTGTGATCCCTTTAATAAAAGTGTTCATATTAAACACAGAGTCTCGTTCCTGCTAATTTCAGGGGGGAAAAAGAAACGTACGTGTGTGTGTGTGTGTGTGTGTGTGTGTGTGTGTGTGTGTGTGTGTGTGTGTGTGTGTGTGTGTGTGTGTGTTGCATTCTTGATTTTCTTCACGATAATAATGTGATTATCCAGAAACAGAATGTGAAGAATTTCTGAACCTTTTCACTTAATGTTTAGACTATCTAGCTTTTTAAAATTTTTATAGGATTGAAGCTACAACATAGTGATGAAAAAAATCAACCAACGTTTACACAACTGGTGATAAGCGAGCTAAAATAAAAGTGCATGAGACAGGAAAGCTGCAGACTCAGAGAAATCAATTGGCCTCAGATGGAACTCGCTGCTCATTTCTGTCCCTGCGAAACAATCCGTCCATTTTCTGAGGTCATGAGGGCCCTTATGTCAGAGCGCAGCGACGCGTCCGGGTCATGGGAGCCGGCGTACGCGTTGCATTAGCGGCACAGAGACACATGACAGGACATCAGTGAGGAAACCAAAAAAAATGCATTCGGTCTGGTTCTGACATTTCACCCGTAAACAGGGAGGAGGAAAAAGCTGCGAGACAGACGGAGGCGGGACACGTGTGTTTTATGTAAAAGCATCAAGCAAGTGCAGTTTAATCGCAGAACGCTGCCAAAAAACATCAAAAAAACAGGAAAATCTCGTGATAAATGTTTACCAAGCGTGTCACAAAGCTTTATTTGTCGTAGCTTTGGCCAAACAGTACAGACACTCCTGAGAGGAAGCTATTCTCGTCATCTGACCGACTTCTGGTTGGTTACAACTCAGACTCCGTTAAGTCAAACCTCCAACTTGTTTTTTTTTCTATTCATTTATTTTATTTTTATATTACAAATCCCCTCTCAGACGTAGGCAGAGCGCCACTAACACAACAAGTAGCCGACGCAGTTTGACGACGTTTTATCCGTGGCGCCCGGGGGCCGCGCTGGGGGCCGCGTTTCACCTCCTCCTTGTCTTCCGGTGGCGCCATTCGCGTGCGGTTGTGATGTCATCGCTGTGGGTCAGCAGCAGTTTTTCCTCTTGGTGGGTTTGTGGTCGTCTGTGTCGTCATCCGTGATCCCTGTAAGAAGCACAATCTGCATGTTTATATGCATATATATATATATATATATATATACATATATATATATATATATATATATACACATATATTTATATGTGTAGCACAGAAAAGAACAAAACCAACAGCTGATGCTTTGAAATTCAAAATTTGAATTTTTGATTGAAAAAATTTGAAAATGTGAAGATTTTGTTACTTATTTTATTTTGAAAAATTTTAAATTTAGATTCAAACTATTTCCATAAAACTGAAGGACAGGGTGGGGCAGCGCTGTAGAAATGGATAAACGTGTCATTGGTTTCATTTTTTCTCCACAGGATTTACTGACGAGAAGCGGAAATGATGGAGAATAAGGCCGCCATTGTCCTTTTTACATTCCTTCGCTCCAACTTGACGTGCGTGAGCGATAAGCCTGTGCCTCGAGTGGAAAAAAATGATTTTTTATGCTTCGGATGCATCCTTCCAGATGTTTCTGAAGCTTTCTCTGGGAAAAATCTGAGCTGAGATGAGCACAAATAAGTTGTTGTCAATTAAAAAAAATCATTACTGAGAATGTGACTTATGGAGAGGAATGAAGGAAAGTAGTTTAACGGTTTCAAATTGTGCTGTTTTATGGGTTTTTAATTGAAGTTGAGATATATTTGTTGTTTTAATCATTTCAATTTAGTTCGACATCTCCTCTTTACAAGCTACAGCCGCCTCATTAATATTCATGACCCTCTCTCCTGATTGGCTGGTTTAAATGGCTTTTAATTGGGCCTGTGAAGGTGTGACATCAGAAAAAACAACGACGACTCACTGATAATGTCTCCCACATTCTTATTCCCACTTTTCTCCAACTCCGACAGGATGTTGGCCTCAAAGGTCAGCGAGGCCACGCGGAAGAAGAACTCCTTCACACCGTCTCCTGAATAAAAAGAAAAGAAAGAACGATGAACGTGAGCGTCTGGACGCGTCTGTGTTCCTGTTAAAACGCCAGTTCCACTCTCACCCAGCTTCGCAGACACGGCCCAGTATTCCGCTTTAATTTCCCCGGAAAGTCTCATCGCTTCTCGCTCGACCTTCGCCAGCTGATCCGGAGACTGAAGGAAACACGGAGAACGAGGGATGATGATTAATAATGATTGATTGATTCGTCTAATGACTCATTTCATTCATAAAACGGTCAGAAAATGCTAGTTTTGTCCCAAACATATTAAATGAAAACGTCTCAAAATGACTTGAATGAAAGTTTCCTATTCATGTTGTTTCAACCAATTAATGAAATATGGCTTTAAAATTAAAGTCATCATGAATGACCTAATAACAAGACAGGGTTTTGACATTTCTATTAAGTATTAGTCTTACAAAAATACATTAAACTCAATTAAAAAGCTGGTTAAGTTGAACTGCACCCACACTGAGGTCCTTCTTGGTCCCGACCAGGAACAGTAAAACACTGGACGGGTCGTTTTCCTTCATGGCGTCTTCCAGCCACTGCCTGCACACACACACACACACACACACACACACACACACACACACACACACACACAGAGACACACACATTATAATGCATTTTCAGTGGCGTAACCGTCAGGTCGGGATTGGACGCTCCTCACCTGGCGTGCGCTAAGGAGCTGGCGCTGCTCAGGTCAAACACCACGATGATGGCTGCAGACAAACAGGAGAACGGGTACGAATATTTAATCATTTTCTAGATCACCAATCACAGCCCAGGACAGGTGGGGGGCGGGGCAGACGGCAGCCAATCATGTACAAGTAAACCAGCATCTCCTCTCTGTGGACTTTTGCAGGAAGCTGGAGAACACGAGACTCCACACACACCTCTACATCCACACACACCTCCACATCCACACACACCTCTACATCCACACACACCTCCACATCCACACACACCTCCACATTCACACACACCTCTATATCCACACACACCCCTGCATCCACACACACCTCTACATCCACACACACCTCCACATCCACACACACCTCTACATCCACACACACCTCCACATCCACACACACCTCCACATCCACACACACCTCCACATCCACACACACCTCCACATCCACACACACCTCCGCATCCACACACACCTCCACATCCACACACACCTCCGCATCCACACACACCTCCGCATCCACACACACCTCCACATCCACACACACCTCCACATCCACACACACCTCCTCATCCACACACACCTCCACATCCACACACACCTCCTCATCCACACATACCTCCACATCCACACACACCTCTACATCCACACACACCTCCACATCCACACACACCTCCACATCCACACACACCTCTACATCCACACACACCTCTACCTCCACACACACCTCTACATCCACACACACCTCTACATCCACACACACCTCCACATCCACACACACCTCTACATCCACACACACTTCCACATCCACACACACCTCCACATCCACACACACCTCTACATCCACACACACCTCTACATCCACACACACCTCTACATCCACACACACCTCCACATCCACACACACCTCTACATCCACACACACTTCCACATCCACACACACCTCCACATCCACACACACCTCTACATCCACACACACCTCTACATCCACACACACCTCCACATCCACACACACCTCCACACTCCTGTACCTGAACTCACCTTGTGCTCCTCTGTAATACGTCGACGCGATGCACTTGAACCGCTCCTGCCCCGCCGTGTCCCACCTGGAAAAGGAGGAGAGTTGATGGAGTTTGATAAGACACAACGTTGTTGTAGGTGAAAAACAGCAGCACCATGATCCTCTGCTGTTCAACTTGTCACGTCATTTCTATGCAGAATTTACTGATTCATTACAAGGGGATGATCCATTTTACATTTTACGAAGGTTTAGGTTCATGCATTTTTTTTAGAGCTTTTAAATTAGTTTAGGCTTTAAAACATGAGTCTAGTGATAAATCATTGCAAGCGTAAAGTTTAAGTTATAAGGGAAAAAACAACCATTAATAATATTATTATTATCATATGTGGCAATGGCAAAACTGTGTAACCTTAAAACTTGGTTCCAGATAGTTTAAACTTAAAAATCGTATATTTCCAGTATTTTTCTCAAGAAAAATGATAGAAATAATTATTTTTATTAAAATCATTAGGATTAATATGTTCTTCAGGCAAAAGCTGCGTAAACTGACGTCACATTTATAATAAAATTAAAATAAATAATCCACTAGTTTTGTATAAAACTTGGTTAATTTGTACATTTGTTCTAATTTTAATGAAAAAAATAGTGACGTTTTCTATTTATAAATGCGACATAACTAAGGTAAAGGGAACAAATGTGAAAAGTGTTGTTTATCTTACTTACAATTAAAAAAGAAATAAACATCTGCTGAGTATTTAAACTAAAAAAATAAGGTTTTAATATGTTTAACTAAAGGCTCCATAACATAGAAGACCTTATCAGATGCTTCTAGGGGGATTCAAAATTAAAATTGATCATTCATTTTATTTATTTTAAAACATTTTTAACTCTCTCCTGTTGCAAATAATTGTTTTTATACATGATTAATTAAGAGAATAAAGTTAAGACAGTGAGATTGTGATATTACAGGAAAACGGTTGCTGCATAAGGAGGAGGCTTTGATAGAGAAACATCTGCTTCCAGACGTTTCATCGTTTCATCGCTTCATCACATTCCCTTCGCTCCACAGACTGATGCTAATCTGCTGCTGATGCAGCGACGCTAACGTGAAACCTCTCGTGCTTCGTTTTAAACGCAGAATAAAACTTCATGTCCATAAAACGAGCGGCTCGTCATTGTCGGGCGTCGAATGTGGGAAATGGAGGAATCCTGCGTTGGTGACGTCATCGGCTCAGACAGCGTGGCCTCTGTCAGAGAACGGGCAGAAGATAAAGGCCCTGCAGGACTGACCCACATGTGTTCTACCGCACACTCTTTGCATCGATTCTCCACGAGGGAAACGTTCATGCTTAGGATTCATTCTGCTCCTCCGGGTTATCAAAGGCCCCGTTTAACGCGGTTTCTCCACAGCTTGGTCTCCACCATTCAGACGATTCAGGAATTTTCCCTTTTTTCACCATCATGTGATCAGATGATGTGGTTCGGCGTTACACTCACAGCTGTAAGCTGAAGGGAACGCCCAGCACCTCGAAACGCTCCATCTCGAAATCCACCCCGATGGTGGCTCTGTAGTTCTTCTCAAACGCTCCTTTGCAGAACCTCACGGGAACCGAGAAATAGGAGAGAAAGATGCGAGCAAGGATTATCACCTGTCTCCTTGTTGTTTCATCTATCAATTGCAAAATTAATCAGCTGAGTGCCTTAAATGTGACTGATGCACCGGTTCATATTCTCCACAGTTAAACCTCATCTTCACGCTGAGCCACATTTCAGGTTAAGTGAAAGGTACAAAGCGACTTCACTTTGCTCGTCATCCTGAAGTAACTCACACAAACTCAGTTAAACCTTAACGAGACGTCTGGACCCGTCCCACATGGTTTTTTTTACATCAATCAAGCGTTTCCTTTATAACTCAGACGTTTCCTGACATAAACTGGTAATCGTTTTAGTCCAAATTTTATAAATGTCACTTTTATTAAAAAAAAAACACACACATGCAAACTTGAAACGTGAGATATATTTATCGTATTTTATCAGATTTTTACTCTATTTCTGCTCCTCACCTGTTGATCAGACACGTTTTCCCCACGGAAACGTCTCCCACGACGATGACCTTGGCGATGTTGAAGCTGGAAACACAACTGTCAGCGATTAGTCAAACAGCAAAAACATTTCAGCATCGACCTGTGCATGAAACGATGTGTGGTTGATGCTGATGAGCTGCTGGTGACGTTTATTCACAACACAAAAAAACGTGCATGTGTGTGTGTGTGTGAAGCAAGAAAACTGCATGAGTGGGAAACGCTGTGAGCAACTTATTAACACATGTTATCACAGAGGAGTCATTCACCACCTAAATAAAATGATAATTAAGCTGCTTAAACGAGTAGAAGTGAAACAAACAGAAGCTTGAAGCTTGTCCATGAAGAGGCCAAAAAAAGCACATAACGTGTGATAAATAATGCACAACTGAAATTAGCCTCCAACAGATGCATTGTTTGCTCTTTTCTGGTGATTTTCTGTCAAAAAGAAGTTTTATTCTTTAAAAAAAGAAGCGAGCAGAGATGTTGAAGGTGTGGTCGACCGTCAGCTGACACGCAGACACAGCGAGAGGTTAAAGGGCGACGCAGGAACTAATTCAATTAATGGAAATATGAGTGTGTGTGTGTGTGTGTGTGTGTGTGTGTGTGTGTGTGTGTGTGTGTGTGTTTGTGTGTGTGTGTGATCCTACCTCACTGTGTCAGTCTTCTTCTGCTGACATGCAGCCTTCACCTCTGGGTGGAATCCATCTTTGATGTGCAGCGCTGCGTTTGGACTGAAACACTGGAAGAAAGAAAGTACAAGAAAACTGTATTTTCCTGGGATAGGGAATAAAAAATGAGGAAATAAACCACAGTAATAACCACAAGCACTTTCTAAATGAATCCACAGGCCTCGCTGGGGGGGGGGTGAAGCTTTCTGAGCTCTCAGAGGAGAATTTAAAAGCTGGAGCGAGAAGCATGAAAATCACAGCCTGGGGTTTCAGGGTTTAACAGCGTTCAGCAGCATTTTGTACATTTGCAGCAGTCGACGCTTGATGAGCAAAAAAAGCAGCGTTTGAGTGATGTCATCAGTGGTTACACTGTTAGAAGAAATTGCATTACGCAGCGTGTGTGTGTGTGTGTGTGTCCCGAACCTTTGGGAGCTGATTAATGATCCGGTCCTTCTTCACAGGTGGCAACATGCTGCAAGAGTGGATCAATGCACTCACACACACACACACACACACCCACACACACTTTCAGGCTGCAGCACACTGCTTCATTCACTTCGAGAGGACACACACTTCACTTTTTTTTTTTTTCACCACTCCGTCCACTGGTTTTCCTTAAATAGAGCAGATATCAACAAGTTTAGCTGCTGATTCCAATAGAAATGTTGATAAATGAATGAACATGATGACCCTCAACACTATTACATATCATTATATAATAAATTAGAATAAATACAAGAGTTGTGATCTTAAAGGAAGAAAAGTACCATCTGTCATTAGGTCTTAGCTTGTAAAACACAGAGTGGAGCATCTAAAAAAAAGAAGCAGAAATGAGCAAATAAGAGTAAGAATAAGTGACTTTACCTGAAAACTGCTGAGGAGAAACTAATTGTGAAGGAAAAGTCGGGTCCGGGTCCGGAGAGGATGTGATGTCAGAACGAATCAGAACAAAATGACGCTCACAGCAAAGAGATGAGTCCGAGACACGAATAATGAGAGTGTGTGTGTGTGTGTGTGTGTGTGTGTGTGTGTGTGTGTGAGCAGAGGAGCGACAGGACGAAACAGGGCATGAAACAGCGACATCAGGCGGCGCAGGGTGGAAAGACAGGATGGATTTAATAAGCAGGAATCAGCTTCTCAAAATGTACATTATAAGTTGTTTTTTGTCATTTAAAATATTTTTTTTTACAAAACTCTGGATATTATTTAAAACAAAATGTCAAATTGTGCAGATGAAAACAGACAGTAAATTTCACATATTGATTCCACCTAGAATATAAAACTAATTGATAGCATGTATTTAGCATTTAAAAACCTTTTTAAGAGAATTTAATTACCTGCTAGGGTGATACCACATGACAGTTTTCCCATTGTCCCAGAAAAATAATTTTATACTATTATTATTATTATTAATATTATTATTATTATTATTATTATTATTATCTATTTATATTTTTGTAATTCTTATTTTAAATGTTGACATCAATACAGAAGAGTCCAGACCACATCCCAATGTTTTTTTATTTTTGCAGAGCATTTGAATTAAAAACACAAAAAATAGTCCCTCAGATGCAACATGGAAACTTCTGAATCAACAAAATTTCTAAGTAAGTATTTGCCTGGATGAGTTGTAAATGTTGTGTAACTTGGTCTGATATAAGGATTATGTAGTGTAGGAATACAACATCTGTTATCATTAAACACGTCTGATACAAAGGAGACAATTTATGAAGAATATTGATTTGTTTTAAGGACTTCGGGACTCATTAATTTAATGATGATTAAAGTTTTGTAAAAAATGCCATTACTTCTTATCTGTGACATCTAGAAGGTTCTAAGTGCAGTTAAATGGAGAACATTCACAAGAAGAAAAAACTAAACTAACCCACCAAGTTTGTTAAAAATAGAGTTTAATATAAAGTTCTTTATTTCTTCTTTAGTTAGAATTCTAATTCTAAATCATTCTAATTTTTATCATCCCTGAAATTAAAATGCATTATTGAGCATCTGTGAGGATGTTTTCTTGTGATAATTGCATTTACATTTTGAAGAAAAAGTAAAGCTCTTAATTGTCTATTCAATTAAGGTTTAACTTGTGTATTTGGAGCAATGTCAGAAAATGTAACGTGGTTTATCCCTTAAAAACTTAGTAACAGAGTTCAACTCTCTTAAATTATTTTCTAAATAAAAAAACACATATAAACGCTATAAACTAGTTTTATATTCCAGTGGAATGCAGACATTATACAAATATACAAAATAAAAATAAAAATATTCAGAATTTCTCTCTTTTTTTAATTTGAAATATTGTGTCGACAATCGCTTTTATTTTAATTTAATTTAATTTATTTTAAAACGTTTTTGATTTCCTCGTCTTGCCAAACGTGATTTATCACGGCCTCCTTTTTATCTTTTTATCTTCCGGTACAGGAGGTAACGTCATGACGCTTTTTACGTCACATTGTAGCGCGCCAGAGGAGCCGAAAGACCAAGTGACGTTTCATTTCCGCGACGGTCAGGGTTTATAAGCTCCTCCGTCGCTGCTCCTCGTCCCTTTTTACTTTCCTCTGTGGCCGGTGCGGGTGTTTGCGTGTTTTCTGCGGCTCATGTTAAAACGGATCCAGGTTTTAACACCGCGGGGGCACGTGGGCTTCTCCATTAAAAAGCGGAAACCTGCTCGTTAAACGTTTAATTTCTCCGGTGAATGCGTGGTTTCACGTTAGCATCGCGTTAGCATGTCGAGCTTCTTAACGGGCCTAGAGCAGCCACGTGGAGTCAAAGATGAGAGACACATTGAGTAAGTTGATCAAGATCAGGAAATCTCCTTTTAATGCGTTAAAATGTGAATAATGGACTCACATTTGTGCTGCAAAGAACTGTATTTACATTATCTTATTCTGCAATAAGTCCAGATGAGTCAAAAGTAAAAACTTTACTTACTTACTTTACTGCATCGTTATCTGTTTCAATACTGTTTGCAAATTAATAAAACGTCTGAGAAACCATATAAAAGGATTTTATACATTTTTGCATACTGTAAATATGCAGATATTTTAATCAGGATTGTTTTGGTACAAATGCTTGTCACTAACATGTTTTTTTTTTTTTTTGCTAATATATGTATTCAACATTGTATTTTAATGTCTTTTTTCCCCTTTTTAGATGGCTTTCATTGTGGACTCGATGCTCAAGTTAAAAGTAATGGAGCAGTTGTTGGGTCTTGCATCCCTGAAAGGTGAGAGAATGACACTCATCTGATTTTCCTTCATTCTGTCAATGATGAAAACTGTGAATAGGAAGTGCCGTCTGATGCGACATCTGACGATGTTTTTTAATCACTGTTCTGAGCCTGCAGATCTGCACTATAATCTTTATGTGCATTTCTCTTCTGTTAATAACTGATTTATTTTTTACAGGTGAGGCTGTACCTGGTTAAGCTGATGAACCCAGAGAGAACAGGTTGGTTTATTCTGGTTAATAGGTGAAAATGTGCGGTTTCTTAAACATAGTGATATAATCTAAACTGAAATTACCAGCAGGTTGTTCATGGTGATCTGTCTTATAAATATTAGAGTATATAGTTTTTAATCAAAACTTGTTTCCCCCTGCAGCTGAAATCATGAGCCTCCATTAAAAAGATGTAGAGGAAAAAACAGCTGCTTGAGGCCTGAATATGAACAGGTAGGTTAGTTATTACTTTTTTCTTTAATAACAAAAGTCGGCTTCTGTCGTGATGAAATCTAAACTGAAATAGCTGGAATTACCGTCAGATTGTTCAGTGGTGATGATCGGTTTTCTGAACACAAAATGGCCAGTAGTCATTTTCCAAATTGGCTGCATCTCTGCTGGTTCTTAAAACCATGTTTCCCTCGTTTCTCAAGGTCCAGCTGAACACTGAAGGGCAGGATTCCTCCTACAAGCTGCAGCTCAGATTGTCCTTGTAAGTTTCATGTTTGAGACACTGCATCTTTAAACTTTTCTGCAAGTACAAATGCTTTTGGTGCCTGATTGATTTAAACACCTCTGCACATCTGTAGAGTTTTACTAAACTGACAACACAACAGACTTGTAAAATCCTAATGATTGATATGCAGTATTTCAGAAGGTGCCGCAAATAGTACATAACCTGTAAATCTGCAGGTGCACCCTGTCTGGCAACATGCCACATGTTTCACAAATGATTAAAGTACAGTAGTAAGATCTGGCAGCATTTAGCATAACAGCCTGTTCGCTAGATGCTGCCAGAAACTAAACTGTGCTTTCACATTTTTACTTTTAACAAATCCTGTAGCTGATGAACCCCGAACAGGGCGAGTGCTTTGACTTGTTTTTAGAAGCTTTGTCAGTGATGAAAACTGGAATAGGAAGTGCCGTCCGATGCGACAACTGACGATTTCTAATCCAATTTTCTGAGACTTTTAGAGCTACAATTTGTGCAGGTTTCTTTATAAAATATTAAAGACTGCCTTCTCTAAATTTTATCTTTTTTATTCCAGGTGCCACTCTGCCAGTGTGACCCTGAAGGCTGGATAAACTTTAACAGGTAACTCTTAACCCACAGAAAACGCTTTTACACTTACTGTCAGCTGTTTTGTTGTGATGAAATCTAAACTGAAATAGCTGGAATTACCGGCAGATTGTTCAGTGGTGATGATCGGTTTTCTGAACATTAAAATGACAGCAACATGTACATTTTGATGTAAATTATTTGCGTCTAAATTTCTTTCTTGTTCACCAGAACTGGATCCAACAGCTTTGTCAGTATGGATGCAAGTTTCATGTGGTGAGACATGTCATTTATCTGTAAACTGAAAATTAATAAACTATAATCTGTAGTTGTAGAGAACAGTTAAGATGACTTTCACATTTTTTTTAAACTGGAAATAATAGTTGGTCAATATTGTATGTATTTCCAAGTCTGATCAGTCTTTTTTTTTTTTTCTGCAGATACATGGACACTTGTCTGAAGATAAAGGTTACTGTGCCTCAGGAGGGAGAAAAATTACACCTTATATGTAGATGCTGCTTTATAATACTGTAAAGTGTCAGAACAATCTAATAAATGAACTTGATGGTTGTCAAGAAAAGTGAAAATGTTTCATTTCTTTTTTACTGCAGTTTTTTAAATCCTAGCAAAGCAAAAGTGTTCTATCTTCAAAAAATGAAATCAACTTGTTGGCATCAGTTACCTACATTTCTACGCAAGCCTTTAGGTCCTCAGAGATTCATTTAAAAGTGGTCCTTGGTTAAAAGCTTGAAAACCCCTGGTGAAGCATAAGATGAGTTACCTCCGCTAGACAAAGTTCATACACCACCTGACCTGTAACGTCTACCTGCGTTTCACCAACACGTGACAACTGAAACCCAGATTTACCCCGTTTAATGCATTGTATATTTAAAGCTGTGCAATGCAGCTTTAATTTTTATTAGGACTCTTTTGTCCCCAGTAAATGCCTTAGAGCAGGTACTGCTAAAAACTGGTTTTCTGTATCTAAGAATTTGCTTTGTAGAAATTTGCAGTTTGTTCTGAGCTTTGTATTGGCAGGAAAAGGCTGCAAAACATGGCATTTTATCTTACTGCATCGGCTCATGTTGCAGCATGATGATGCAGGGTTACTGCTGCTGAAGGTCACAGGTGACTTGTTTTACCTGCACATCGTCCTATGTGCGTGACACTAAATTATTTTAGCCACAGGTAAGTTTTGCTAATTACATAAATTATAGTGTAGGCTTTCCTTCATTTCATGCCAAATCTTGTCACTATTAATATCTTCAGGCTGTTCTTCTTCGCTTACATAATCCAGATCTGTTGATATAAATGGATGATGGTGGGAAAGTAGAAATGTTTCTGAGCTGTAGTTTTGGTCTTGGTAGCATGATGTGCTGTTAATACAAACTCATTGCACACTTCTTAAAACCGTGTGAAAGCATGAAGTGACTGACTGGCTCTAGGCTTTGCTCAGAGGCAAATTCTGGTTGGGTGAACAGGTTTGAAACTCATTACTATTTAGTTCTAATTTCTTTGGTTTTATTTATCTTCAAGCTGGTACAAACATGGGAAGTGGAGACAAAAATGCTAAATTAATGCTATGCTGCCATGTGTATGTGCATGTTTTAATGCAAAAACTGCATATGTTAATGCTACATGTGGGTCACACAGACCTTCCTCAGTAATTTGACTTGGTCCTCAGGGCAGATGTGAGCATGTGAAGAAGAAAAATGTGAGCAGTGATTGTCATGTTAAGACTTGCTGACAACCAACATTTCCACAGCTGTGTGCATGTATGCACATTCTGTACATTTGATTTTTTTAAACTATCATTTCTTTGTACTTTTATCTACAAAAGCATGGAGTGTCTCTTTGTGTCTGTGCCTTTCACATATCTCTGTCAGCTCAACCTCAGCTGTCATATATACTTGCTGTATAGAGCATCAGTGACCAGTTTGAGTCCAATTGGCCCTTTCCCATTATGTCCTGTCTTGCCCTTAATGCACAATACTTCATAGTGTCCCAAAATTAGAAATTTTGTATTTATTTTTCATAGAGCTCTCTGTGTTTTGAAGGCTGCAGGTATTGCCCTGCATGTCTTCCACTAAGGAAGCAGAGTCTGGGGACCCAGTGGTGGGCTCTTCTATCTCTGTGACTGATTTCACAGAGGTAGCCAAAAATCTCGGTGGCAAGACCCCAGGGGTAGATGAGAGTTCCTCAAGGTTGTGGATGTTGTGGGGCCGTCTTGGTTGACATTACTCTGCAATATTGCATGGACATCTCGGGCAATGCCCCTAGGCTTGCAAACCAGGTTGACGTCTCCCCTCTTCAAAAAGCTTCTGAGGGTGAATCAAAGTCCACAGCCTCCCTGGGTAGGTGTATTTGGGAGTCTTAGAGATAAGGTTAGTCTGTAGGAAAGTCAAACCTGGGATTCAGGAGGAGGATATGGTTTTCATCCTGGTCATGAAACTGTGACCCAGCTCTATAATCTTAGCGTTGTCATTGCATGCGAGTTTGGCCAACTAGTCTACATGTGGTTTGTGGATTTGGAGGTCATTGTAAAGAATGAGCTGAGTTGAAAAGCAAAGCTCTGGAATTACCTGTCAATCTACATTCCTACCCTCACTCATGGTCACAGACCGGCTGCATCACTGTGTGCGGCGAGAGCTGCACTGACTACAACAGGAAGGCTCTGCAACGCATCGTGAGAACAGCTGAAAGGATAATTGGTGTACCACTCCCCTCCCTGCAAGACCTTTACACCACCCGCCTCAGCCGCAAAGCGATCACAATTGCCACGGATACAAGTCACCCTGCACACAGTCTGTTCAGCCTCCTGCCCTCTGGAAAGAGGTACAGGAGCCTCCGCTCCCACACCACCAGACTCACGAACAGCTTCTTCCACCAGGCCATAAGAATGCTGAACTCTCTCCCCTCCTCCCTCTCACCCCCAGCCCCAGCCAGAAGGAACAACAGGCTGGCAGACCAAGTCTAGGTCACTGGACTTTTGTCTGTTTTGTCTTGTTGAATTTGTCCTTCCACACCTACTACTTATGTCTTGTCTTGGGGTACTCATGTCTTGTCCTGTCCTGTGTTTATTTGTTTCTAGTTTAGTTTAGTAAGACTAGGCAAAAGTAGCCTTAAGCTACTGCATTTTACCATTGTAGTTTAGGATTGTCTCGTCTTGCGCACCTGCACTTTGATGTTGTTGTACATGTAAAACGCATAGGATAGTGAGAAACACAATTTTGATTCCTTTGTATGTCAAGTACATGTGAAGAATTTGACAATAAAATTGACTTTGACTTTGAGTTGTGACTAAAAGGATGAGATTGCGACTATAAGCAGCTGAAATGAGTTTCCTCTGCAGGATGACTGGGCTTTTCTAGGCTGTTTGAGCTGGCTTGGTGGGCATGTAGTAAGGAGCCTCCCTAGCGAGGTGTCCCTGGTGTGTCACGCTAGGATTTAGCCCCTGAAGACCCAGAACACGCTGGAGAAACTGGCAGCTGGCCTGAGAATGCCTTGGGGTATTGCTGTAAGAGCTGGATTATGTGGCCAAGAAGAGGGAAGCCTAGGCTTCTTTGCTGAGGCTGCTGTCTCCACAATCCAACTTGGATAAGTGGTAGAAGATGGACGCATGATTGACAATTTCATGTGACAAGTTCATTCAGTGGAGGTTCACTGAGCGGATGTTTGTGTCTTGCAGGAACACCCTTATCACATTCACATAGTTTCTCACATGTACAAACTGGTAAGCCTCCTGAGGCAAATCTGTAATTTGTGCTTTGGGCCTATACACACAAAAAAACTGACCTGAAATTACTTGCTCAAACAAGCTGTTGAAAAGCAGATCTTCAGCATTTCTAACCTGTTGGCTGAAGTCCTCCAGGATGAAATTCTCAGGCAATTAGATTTTGAGTCGAGCAGAAACCCTGTAATTATCATGTTTTTGGGAGGGTCTATTTCCAAACTTATGTAAGACTGCACATATAAGTGAGGTAGAGTCTGCTGAATGCTGCACAAACCACACTGGGCATCACCAAGAGACTCCTCTTGTAAGGAAGCAGCAGTTGGTTGTCGTCTCTCAGGTAATTTTCTCTATTCATCTTTGAAACAGCTTTTGCATTGCGAACCAGATCAGAATATTTTATTTGATCCTTCTTCTTGCATTCCAGAGATCTGACGCCTCTCGTCAACATGTCGGGAACTTGCACGTCCATCATCAACTTGCGCTACCCAGATGGTGTCGAGGGAAGCTCCTCCAACGCGGCCAAGTTCAACAACCAGGACTATGCTCAGCTGAAAGCGAATTCCCTTAAAAAAGGCAGGCTGTTTGTGGACAGCACCTTCCCACCCAACAGTGAATCTCTGGGGGACCTGCCTGACATGCCCCGCTGGCAAGAGCCCCAAATCGAATGGCTTCGCCCTGCGGTAAAATATTTTTTCCTTCTCCCACCTTTTTTATAATTTTTTTCCTATATTCATCTTTTTTTTATAAGTGTGTCTAAATTTCCCTCCCCTACTGTCTTGTCCAGGACATCCTGAAAGCACAAAACAGTGATAAAGAGGCTGAATTCTGTTTCAAAGGAGCCTCCCGGTTTGACTTTGGTCAAGGGAACGTTGGTAAGTAAGGATTTCTGGCACCTGAAGACAATGAAAACATACCTTGCTTAGGTGAAATGTTGAACTCTGTGGAATTCACTTGTTTTCTTCTTTAACCAGGTAACTGCTGGTTTCTGGCTGCAATTTCTTCACTGACATTCCAGAAAGGCCTGATGGTGCAGGTTGTACCGATGGACCAGTCCTTCAAGGACTATGCGGGAATCTTTCACTTTAGGGTAAAAGATCTGTACATGTTTGTTGAAATAACAATTCCACAGTTCATCACCAACCTTCTAACTCTAATTCTTACTCATCCTTTCTGTGTTCAGTTCTGGAGGTTTGGCAAGTGGGTGGATGTTGTCATTGACGACACTTTGCCGACACTCAACAAACAGTTTCTCTTTGTGCGCTCCAGCACTGGAAATGAGTTTTGGGCTCCTTTGATGGAGAAAGCATACGCCAAGTATGTGAATGCCTCACTCACCCTCATGTAAACCAACACTATAGGTGTCCATAACCAGCCTCACATGTGACACCTCCAATCGTCTTTCTTTCAGGGTGTGTGGGACATATGCAGACATGAATGCTGGTTTGCCATCAGAGGCCTGCAAGGATTTCTGTGGAGGTGTGCACATGACCTACCCACTCAGACAGGTGCACGATTACTCCCACGATGAAAAACTCTGGCTTTCACTGAAAAGAGCAACCGGCTGCAAGTCGATGATTTGCTGCGGAACGGCACCGAAAGGGGTATGAATTAGGTCCTCAGAGAAAATAAAAATAACTTTACCTTTTACTTCTTAGGGGAATTAACTTTTATCTGTTTCAGGATACCATTGTGAACACTGTGGCGGACACAGGACTGGTGGATGCACACGCTTATTCTGTCACTGCAGTCACTGAGGTAAAAAAGTTAATGGAAGTACCATATTAGAACCATTAGAAGTTTCCAGTTTCATTAATCAAATTATTATCTTATCCTAAGGTGGAGTACTACGGCTCCAAAGTGAAGCTGGTGCGCTGCATGAACCCCTGGGGCCAACAGGAGTGGAACGGAAAGTGGAGCGACAAGTAGGCTGCTTGAATTAATCATACCTGCATCCATGCATCTTTGTGTATTATAACAATCTTAGAAGAATCTTATTCTGCAAATGAAGACCCATCATTTTTCTGTGATTTTTGTTTTGTTGTTGCTGATGTTCAGGTCGGATTTGTGGGACAAACTCAGCCCAGACGATCGGGCCAAGTGCTTTGACCGCGATGATGGAGAATTCTGGTAATTCTGCTGCTTAATATCAGTCTTTATGGAAGCCCCATACGGTAATATTGGCCTCTTAGGGTGATACTTTTTCAACAAAACACTGCTTCATAGCACAAGTGGTCAAAGCCTCGTTGGGTTGATTTGGACATAGCTGCTGATAATAAAAAGGTTGTCTCTATCTCTGCGTGTCAGGATGGAGCTGGAGGACTTCTGTCATTACTTCAACATGCTGTCCATCTGCTGCGAGAACCCGAACTTCATGGACGGGGACCTGACCTGCCAGTGGAAGTGCATGATCTACGACGGCCGCTGGGTCGCCGGCTCGTCTGCAGGCGGCAGCATCAGCAACTGTGAGTGGAACTCACCCGTCGACTCCTTTTCCCGTTACGTTTGCATCCTTGAAACGCCATCGTTCATTTTTTCTTATCGCCTTTAGCCACGTTCTCGACGAACCCTCAGTTCCGCATCCAGGTGACCAAGATAAACAAGGAGGAGGAGAAAGACAAGAACATCCTGATTTCTCTGATGCAGAAACCTCGAGCCGGCAGTCGCAGGAATGCATCAGACAGAAACTACCCGATTGGAATCACCGTCTACAAGGTCTGCTTCGTTTAATACGAACTGTTCCTTCCACTTAATGATTGATGAGACTCACAGTTTCAGGCTGTTGCTGTGACAAACATTGATAACTGTTGGCAGGATAATGACATTCTTTTTTTTACCATTTCACATCCAACAGGTTCCACCAGGGGTAAGTACATAGACAAAAATTACCACACTCTGTATGAACACACTGAACAAACATCACATTTAAATGACCTGAATATTGTTATTTGATGCCAAGAAAGAAATCCATGTTCTTTCCAGACACAAAAAGGACGTCTGAACAAGGCCTTTTTTGACAACAACAGACC
The DNA here is from genome assembly GCA_036785175.1 of Eupleurogrammus muticus. NCBI lineage: Eukaryota > Metazoa > Chordata > Actinopteri > Scombriformes > Trichiuridae > Eupleurogrammus > Eupleurogrammus muticus. The sequence continues at coordinate 1,814,790 of JAYKQN010000007.1, forward strand.
AATAAAGGAGCAACAGATGTACAGCTATGAACGAGACCTGATCGAACAGCATAGTCTGGAGCTCGGCGAGTACGTCATCATCCCCTCCACCATGAAGCCTGAACAGAGCGCTGAGTTCGTCCTCACCGTGTTCTCCAAGGCTGAGAGTAAAATCACGTAAGGCCTTTGACTCCCAACATAAAAAGTCCCAACCGGAGCCTTCCAGTCAGGCTGACCTTTAACACCCTCTTCCTCACCCAGTCCCCATGATGGAGGCCATGATGGTGATGATGATGATGACGACGATAAAGATGACGTCAATGACCATGATCACGACAAAGACCATGACAAGGTTATTCCCAAGGTATGAGCTGAAAGATAACGGTGTGTACAATGTCTGATCTATTAACTTGTCAATTTTAGAGACTTCACCCGAGGTCTGTTCGTGACGATATATTTTATTCTGTTCAAGCCGCGACCTGACCACCATGACGAAGATGACGACGATGACGATGACGCAGACGACTATGACAATGACGCCTACGACGACGTGGACGTGGACATGGACGAGGACTCGGTTCATGTCCTGTTCAGCCTCTACGCTGATCAGGTGTGGTAATCATCCATCCATGCGTCTATCCACGTTGTTGGATCCAGACCCACGTGCAGCATCCATTTATGCATATTCATTTGCACCAATGCATTTTTTCAGAAGCTCATTATGGTCACATGGTCTGCTCGGGGCCAAACCCAGCACATTACAGGTTACCAGCCTATTATAGGGCACACACCAACACACACACACCATTCACTCACACACACTCATTTCTATGGGCAATTTAGAATCTCCAATCAACCTCAGAACGTTTTTGGACTATTGGAGAAAGCTGGAGAACCTGGAGAGAACCCACTCAGACACAGGGACAACATGCAAACTCCACACAGAAATGACTTGAACCTGTAACTTTCTAGCTGTGAGGCAACAGCGCCACCCACTGTTCCATCATGTCCTCCAGGTTAGGGTTAGCACTTTTTCTTGATTTTTCATGTGTCTGCTGTCAGAAAGGCGAGCTGAGTGCCAGAATGCTCCAGAGACTCCTGAATGACAACTTCCCTCATGGTGAGATGATTTAAACAACCTCTAAATGTGACTTAATCCATCAAATTCACATTTATTTGAGGTTTGAGATGTCCTGTATCTACCATCCACAGGCACCTCGTACGGCTTCGAGAGGGAAACCTGCAGGAGCTTCATCGCTATGATGGATGTATCCAACAAAATATGATTTGTTTGGATGTACATTCTATGTTAGCACATGTTATTATGCCAGAAAATGAAACAGGATTCAGATTCATGTAGTTAAGACGTCCTTAATGTGAACAAAGACCGACCACAACCTGAGGATGTCCTTTGTTGAGTTCTCAAAGCTCTGGACCAAGATTGAGGAATACAAAGTAAGATATGTTTGAAATATTTCAGCTATTTTTACTCTGGTTGTTAAATTCTAAAAATCTGAGAAAGTCTTTCTTTTACAGAAACTCTTTGAACACTCAGATTTGAGCAATAGTGGAGCTCTGACTGACTGCGAGGTCCAGAAGGCAATAGAATCTAGAGGTAACGTTCACCAGGACCTGGAAGATTTACTTTATATGACCAGTTGTAACAGGAGTTTATCTTCTGTTGATACCAGGAATAGACGTGGAAGACATCATGGTAGCGATGATGATTTTCCGCTATTCCGACTGCTCTTCCTCCACCTCTCTGGAGGACTTCATCACTCTCATGTTAAAGCTGGAAAATCAATCAGGTGAGGGATTTTTTTAAAATACAGAATGCACATCACATCATTTTAGATTCGAGAAGTGTGGTGAATTAAAGATAATAGGACATTCACCTGAAGTGTAATTTACACAATGGGGTCTTTCTGCTTTGTTTTACTTACAGATATTTTCAAGGACCATTCATCCGATGGAATGATCCACTTCACCTGGGAAGAGGCAAGTTGAATCCCAGTTATGGATTTACAAAAGCTCATGATATTGAAGATACTAACGTTTCCACAATCTTTGTTTCAGTGGGCCAGCAATGCGTTGTACAACTAGACCAGAACCTTCAGCAGAAGAAAGCAAACCCTGTGAAGCAGTAACAAATGATATGATCCAAACTGTTATGTACAAAGTCTAAGCGGATTTGAGCTGCATTTCTTGTATGAAAATTGTACAATTGATGCAAAATAAACAGAAATCAACTCAAGGAACTGTTGGCTGGAAACTTTTTTTATTATCTCAGCACTGACCACACCAAAAAAATACAAAACCTCAACAAATGCATCACATCCACATCCCTCAGTTTAATCAATAAGGTAAAAGTTTAAAGGCTCAAACACATATTTATATATCAGTGTTTATATTTCACAATATTGCAGGGTAAGTCTGGCTCAGTTTTACTCAATAGTTTTATTGTTATCAACAAATCCCATGTAAAAAAAACAAAACTTATCAATTCTATAATCAGGTTTTACCTGTGTAGTCAGAGTTTACCATGAATGACTCTTCAGTGTGACAGATCAACACTGTTGCCCTAAACTTCTATTGAAGACACGGTGTGGAAAGTATGGCTTAATCATGGGGAGTGGAATATTATTTATTGACATATGTCTATTGTTTAATGTATATTAACCCTGAGATGTACTTTTATTCTTTGAGTTGATCTGCCCTTTTATGCTGTGTTTGCTAAACCAGATTTTTTAACCTAAATTTAATATTCTGGACACAAAATCTGATCTTATTCTTTGTCTGCTGCAGATGCCAAGTGTGGCAGGTTGGTACTGCAAATGAGTCTAATTGCTGCAGAGGAGTCTGATTACTGCAGCTGTCTGGTTAATGCAGATGTGCCTGGTTGCTGCAGATGTGCCTGATTGCTGCAGATGTGTCTGATTTCTGCAGATGTCTGATTACTGCAGATGTGTCTGATTGCTGCAGATGTGTTTGATTGCTGCAGATGTGTCTGATTTCTGCAGCTGTGTCTGATTACTGCAGATGTGCCTGATTGCTACAGATGTGCATATATTCTGCATATGTGCCTGAATGCTGCAGATGTGCATAATTTCTGCATATGTGCCTGATTGCTGCAGATGTGCCTGATTGCTGCAGATGTGCATAATTGCTGCAGATGTGCCCGATTGCTGCAGATGTGTCTGATTGCTGCAGATGTGCATAATTGCTGCAGATGTGTCTGATTGCTGCAGATGTGCCTGATTGCTTCAGATGTTTCTGATTGCTGCAGATGTGCCTGATTGCTACAGATGTTTCTGATTGCTGCATATGTGCCTGAATGCTGCAGATGTGCATAATTTCTGCATATGTGTCTGATTACTGCAGATGTGTCTGATTGCTGCAGATGTGTCTGATTTCTGCAGCTGTGTCTGATTACTGCAGATGTGCCTGATTGCTACAGATGTGCATATATTCTGCATATGTGCCTGAATGCTGCAGATGTGCCTGATTGCTGCAGATGTGCATAATTGCTGCAGATGTGCCCGATTGCTGCAGATGTGTCTGATTGCTGCAGATGTGCATAATTGCTGCAGATGTGTCTGATTGCTGCAGATGTGCCTGATTGCTACAGATGTTTCTGATTGCTGCATATGTGTCTGATTACTGCAGATGTGTCTGATTGCTGCAGATGTGTCTGATTTCTGCAGCTGTGTCTGATTACTGCAGATGTGCCTGATTGCTACAGATGTGCATATATTCTGCATATGTGCCTGAATGCTGCAGATGTGCCTGATTGCTGCAGATGTGCATAATTGCTGCAGATGTGCCCGATTGCTGCAGATGTGTCTGATTGCTGCAGATGTGCATAATTGCTGCAGATGTGTCTGATTGCTGCAGATGTGCCTGATTGCTACAGATGTTTCTGATTGCTGCAGATGTGCCTGATTGCTGCAGATGTGCCTGATTGCTACAGATGTGCATATATTCTGCATATGTGCCTGAATGCTCCAGATGTGCATAATTTCTGCATATGTGCCTGATTGCTGCAGATGTGCCTGATTGCTGCAGATGTGCATAATTGCTGCAGATGTGCCCGATTGCTGCAGATGTGCCTGATTGCTGCAGATGTGCCTGATTGCTGCAGATGTTTCTGATTGCTGCAGATGTATCTGGTTGCCGCAGATGTGCCTGATTGCCACAGATGTTTCTGATTGCCGCATATGTGCCTGATTGCTGCAGATGTGTCTGATTGCTGCAGATGTGTCTGATTGCTGCAGATGTTTCTGATTGCTGCAGATGTTTCTGGTTGCTGCATATGTGCATAATTGCTGCAGATGTGCCGGATTGCTACAGATGTGCATAATTTCTGCAGATGTGCATAATTTCTGCAGATGTGCATAATTGCTGCAGATGTGCCTGATTGCTGCAGATGTGCCTGATTGCTGCAGATGTGCCTGATTGTTGCAGATGTGTCTGATTGCTTCAGATGCAATTAACATTGAATCAATAAAAATTGGTCACATGTATGAGGCAGTCTGTCTCTAATGTTTAATCCTAGTGTTATGAACCTGTGAGTTTCTGTTAATAAGGGCCTGCTGTGTATTTTCTGAAGATTCCCTAGATGGCTTTGTTCAAATCAATACTTTACTTTTTTATTATTGCAACTCCAGTTGCACATAACCACATCTCTTAAAAAACAATGTAAAGATGATGCCAACAAACACATGGTCGAATGTTAAAATTAAAACCACTGTACCATGAAGTGATCCCTCCCTATTTTTCTTGTGTGTGGTTTACCCTCAAGGAGACAGTACTGATAATAAAACCACACATGTGTACATCCATCAGTTCTGCCATGTGATACTAAAACTAAAGCCTCATTGTGTTCCTTAGTACTTATATAGTACTTTAAATATCGCAACCAAACTCCTTACACTTTTTAACATTTCAATAACCATCAACGTGTATCAGTCATGAAGGTTGACTTCATTGTTCCTGATTTATTCTTGATGGTTTTATTATTGCATAAAACAAAATACTTTACGCATAAGCAATAAAGCAGATCAGCAATGTATGGATGCAATTAATACAGCTAGATTGATTGCATCCATACATCCTATATCCTAATTTGTGACAAAGGATTGTACTCTATAATTTTTACTTCAAAGCAACTGTAGAGTATATATAGCTGTCACCATTTGCACTATGCATTTTTGCCCTATATCATAGCTAAAAGCTAATTTGCATCATTAGTTGCTATGGCTGCTTGACAGTGTTAACCATCATTAAAAAAAGAGCATCATTATATACATATAATTGTCTGCATGGGAGATGTGTTCCTGGCCCCAATGATTTAATGCATTTCCAACAATGACTCCTTTTTTATAATAATTAATAATTGTATGTGCTGTTCACTCGTTCCCACACACTGGAATCACTGTATATAATAATAACCTTCATTTAATCTTCATTAAATCTAAGTTGTCGGCAGAGATAAAAGACGATGAAGTTCATCAAACTTGACAGCAGACGCCCTGCAGCATGTGCACCGCAGCAGGTAAAACACACAAACTGGTTCTGCAGGCTCCAGGCATTTGTTGTGAAGACCTTTGCAATGTGGCACCGCTGCACAGTTTGAGAACACCGATGCCCTGTAGTCCTGAACGAGGAGGATGTTTTGTTCTTTTCTTTAAGGAACGAAAGCACGCGGTCTACCCCGGTGAGACTGCACGTACATGGAAGATGCAAAGATGCAATATTCTTATTAAACACATTTATACAGATCATATAAAACAGCACATAACAGAATTAGAGGGTGAATGTTTGAGTACTGGTAGTTAACATGACCAAAATATTCTTCTCTTTTGCTTTTTACTACTATTATTATTACCATTTCTTTGGTGCAATTGTTTTAAAATCTATTCAATTAAAAGCTAATACATCAAATAATATAAATAGAAAACACAAGACCAAGGGAAGAAAAGAAAGTTGTATATATGCACATAAAGAGTTCATGATATTAACATGATGTTAAACTGCAGATACTGATGTGTACCTAAATTTTCAGATTTGTAAAGGAGTTAGTTTTACTCTGAGCGATGATATCCAAACGCAATACAAATGTTTCTGCAAACGTTTGAATAGTTTTGGTTGTTTTACATCAGCCAGTTAAATAATGTGGTTTCCTGGTGTGTTTTTATGATTCGGTCCACTCTATGAGCTCTGTCATGTTTTAATCTGTCGATTTAAAGGCAGTAATAATTGACGTTATATTAGTTTCCTCCTGCAATTCGGTTTGATTTGCACGTTAAGATGGACTTGATTGACTTTTTTTGTAGTGACTGAAAACTTTACATATTTTCTGACATTCTTGGCCAGCTCTGTTGATTTTAATGTAACCTGGTAAAATAATAAAATAAAACAAAACAGCAGAGATTCACTTCAAATGATGCAAACTGTTCTGAAACGAACACACACACACACACTATAGTAGAAGACTGTTTTATAGATATAATTGTGCAATAAGATATTTTGGTGTTAATAACATGTTTTAATGTCTCACTGTACATAATGTATGTTGACACATGCTCCAAAGATCAATTATATTTCACCATTAAATGTATTGTATATGCAACAGAAATTAATGATATAGCAGCATAAATCTCTCAGATTATTAATAGTTATTTATACAGATGACAACAGAGAACCACTACGACATTGCAAACACAATACACTATAACAACATCTTATCTCACAGTTCTATGGACGCACAAGGTAAAATACACTCAGCTCTGTTTAAAGACCTCAGGCCTTGTAGGAATTTACAGATGCAGCAGAAATAACCAACACAGAGATGTTAAAATCGCATTAAACCATACGATTATTGGTCAGTTCACTGCCTTTTAAGGACTGGGTGGATTATCTATTTATAGTTTGTGCAAGTCGATTCGTCTTCTTCAGGTTGTGGTTAAATGGTCGCCGTGCCAACGCGTTGGCTTTTCATATCGTCATCTGGACGAGTTCCTGCTGGTTTTGATCGTAGGTTCTGTGCAAGTTACTATAATAGTCCTAATGAGAGTGTATGCGCTCTTCTTTTCATCTGTGCTAAGGTGTGTGTGTGTGTGTGTGTGTGTGTGTTGAAAGATGCAGGAATGCTCATGTCACCGTGCATGCTTATAATCGTCATGTTTTTTTTTATTTTAGCGCCTCAGGCTGTGGACAGGCCCTCTGCGCTCATGCACAGTATAGGGAGATGGGATTGGGGGGTTTGGTTGGGGGTGTGGTTCTGGGCCGTGGGGGGTCCGGCAGCAGAGCCGCACCAGGTCCTCACACACACCCACCCCACTGAAACCAGGACCTGATGAAGCCTGCACCAGCAACACCTGTCTGTGTCTCTGTCTCTTTGACCTTTATGTCAAATCGGTGGAAGGACTCCAAACCCAACAAAGGCTGCTCTGAGCTGATCGGCTGCACCCTTTTTACAGTTTGAGATATTTTCCCTGAGGCGTTCACCAGCCTGGCAACAGCTTCTAAACATAGAACCTGCGTATTAGATCCTAAAACATCCAGTCAATCTGTTTCCTGTTTAAATAGTCATAGTAAAAACTCATATAATTGATGTTAATACTAGTTTACTTTTCCATGGCTCAGTGCCCTGAGCTTTAACACTGCCGTTACTAAACCACTCTTACACAAAAAATGTATACTCTATATATTTATATACAATACATAGTATAATTTGTGTAACATAGAATTTATTATAAGGGCCAAATTATTAAAAAACTTTTTTTTTTCAAGAAATTGCAATCTAGCTATTTCCCTTTAAGAGTCCCTATCATGCAAACAGTATTACTCTATTGCTTTTATTATTATTTTTTTTATTTAACTTTATTTTAACACATGTAGAAGTTGTGCCGTTTCACAGCTACTTTTTACTTCCTGCCCACTTTTTTTTTTCCAGATTTCCAATTTAAAAAATCAACCAATGAGGAGAGAAGTTCATAAATATTTATAAGAGAGACCAAAAAAACAATCTGAACTTTAGTGAAGTGCACGAGAAAGAACCGTAAAACCACACTGAGGTCAATTTTTGTGCTTTAAATTGCAAATATGTTATGTATTGTATGCATCAAGACGCCAAATAAAACCCAGAAAATTGCATTACGTTTTATTATGGAGCTTAAACTGATCAACAGTTGCCAGGGAAACTAAATGTAAGAATTAAATTCTTTGCTCAGAGGCATAGTTCACTGACTTATCTGAACTTATCTGTGATTTTTTTATTATCAATATAATGTTGTAATGCATTTCTTTGATTTACATCCATCTTTATTGCACGACCTTAGAAAAAAACCTTTAAGTTCATCTGCTTTTTATCCTGCAGAAAACGTACATGAAGCTTCTATAAAGGGAATATTGGGTTAAGATTAGAACTGCATGAATCAAATATTATAATCAGAAGATGAAATAATCAATTATTTTACTTCCTGGATGCAGTTTGATGTTGATTTTATTACTAAAGCGATGTAGTAAAGCTCAGTCATGTCATTTCTGCAAACCTTGATAGAGAACAAGGTCATTAGACAAATATTTCAGTATTTTATTTTTCATAAATGCAAATATTTTTTATTCAAAAGACCATGTTTTCCATGTAAATCTCCCGTGTGCGTGACAGACTAACTTTTCCACAGGCGAGTGTCGATGATCCAACTAGTAAAAAAACAACCTTTAATATTAATTCATGTAGTAAATTCTTCTTCATTTCCTGCCAAATCTCCTCACACTTTTATTTTATATCCAGGGGCTATCATCCTCCACGTTCATAACTCATATCGCGGCTCCTAAACGGACCCGTAGATCTGTCAGTAGCAGGATGTTATATAAGGGGATGTGTTTTATACGGAAACCTCAAACACACGTGAACAAATGGAACTGAATGTGACGAACGCAGGGGTGAACGGGTTTGGGTCGAGACCTAATGTCAGTATTTAGAATTCTGCTGCTGTTTTCTTGACTAAACTATAATCTGGAATATACTTTATAGCATGCACATTTATATTAATAAATAGTGGTGTAACACGCTGGTTTATAACTAACTGTGGAAATAGTAAAAAACAAATTCCGACCAACGTGCATGAAGATAAAATCTGCCTTTAACAATCATAATATTTAATTGTTATAGCCACCAGTGTCTTCTTATGAGCTTTGTGCAGAAACTATGCTTGTTCCTTATAATAATAGCTTTTGACAAAAAGAGGAATTCATCATTAAACCGTTCATGTAAAACCTGCTGCACCGGATGAGGGCAACCGTTCCACATTCCAGCTTTCTGCTGTGAAATGATTCGCTGTGTTCGTGCTCCATGAATCATTATTATTATTATTATTATTATTATTATTAATTGAGCTTTTTGCTTGGTTCACATGGGTCAGAGTTGCCTGATTGTTGTTTCTGCTGAACATTTTCAACATTCAGTATACAAACAAGTAGAAAAAAAAGCCACTATGCAAAAAAAAATTAATGATAATAACCAAGATGCTGGTTTGATAAATGTAAAACTGCAAATTTATGGATTTTTTGTGATGAAAAACACTTAAAGTTGTATTTTTATTTATCTTGACATTCATTAAAACATGCATAAATATTAGAGATCTTTGCCTTCTTTAAGTTTTATTTTGAAAAGATGAATTAATGCACCAATGCAGCACAAGGTTTTATGGGTTTTGTCTGTAGAAAGTTTATGTACAAGTAAAGATAGAAAGGCACCATGCAAAAAAAATAAAAGATACTGGTTTGATAAATGCAAACTGCAAATTCATGTTCTTTCTCAAAGAAATCACCTTTTTAACTTAAGAAAGAATCTGTTTTAAGATGTTTGGAACTTCCAAGTTCAAGCTCAGGGTCAAGTTTATAATGAATCAAATATATAAAGTATAAATAATGAGTTTTTTAAAGTTTTGTTTATCTTGTCCCACCCTCTAAAATGTAAATTCATGTCCTGAAATAGATGCATAAATATTAGAGATTCTTGTCTTTTTTAAGTTTTACTTTGAAAAGATAAAGTAATGCATCAATGCAACACAAGGTTTTACAGAGTTTTGTCTGTGGAAATAAAGAAATGTGCAAAATCATTTCACCACCTGTATCATCGTGTCAGACGTGAACAAGCCTCTCGCGACCTTCTCGCTCACCTGTGCCGTGAATCTGTTTGTTTTACAGATGCATGCGTTTATCCGCATGCTCTTTAATTTAACTTCAACTTTTTAATTCCCACTGTTCGTAAGACCAGAGGAAGATTCATGCAATTGGACGAACGGGGATTTCAGATGTTTTAATTCGTGACCTGCGTCGGTTGGTACTTCATGTTCCGTCTCTGCTTTATGTAATGTGTGTGTGTGTGTGTGCGTGTGTGTGTGTGTGTGTGTGTGTGTGTGTGTGTTTAGCATGAAAATAATAAGCGGCTGCCTGTCAGTGATGGATATGTACCTTGTCTTTAATATTCGTCCTCGGGGCAGCGATGAGCATGTGAAGGATAACTCATGTGTCGGGACTTGCTGCCAAAGCTCTCGTTTCCACAGCTGCCTTCACCTCGTCACGTACCCTATGACAGGCAATTCACCAATACGGTTTTTTATTGACTTTTCTCAGCACTAGAACGCTGAAACTCATGCATCATATGCACGAATGTCTTCACCTTCTTCTTTTATTGCTCTGGTTTCAGTGCAAATTTGGTTCCCCCAGACTCTTCATTATGAGGTTTTATGTCGAAAATAAATCATTAAGTCCAAAAGTGACATTTACTAATCATCCTAATATGTCATAATATGAATAAAAGGTATTATTTTGCAAAAAAGTTGTGTTCTATGTGGCCCACTTCATGGTATAAGCCACATAATTTTCCTTTAAGGATAAACTGGTTCTTACGAGCTTTTACTGTTGACGTTTTGCAGGTTTTTGTCGTAGATATACGACTGTTCTCATGCAAATATTGGTTGTCTTGTCTCAAAAGGGTGTAAAATAATTGTGCATGTGATAGTCCTTAAATTACAAATTTCTGCCTCTCCCACCAACATGAATGCGCTTACAGTGACCTGTTGTTTTTCTGCTGGTGGATCAGGTGATGGGAAAAGCAGGTTTATTGTGTAGAGCAAATGTCGAACAGCAGGATTTAAAGCTGCTTTGCATTAAACATCAAAAGCGTTGATGTGCAGAAGAAGCCGCCGATGCACAATAAAAAACTACGGTATCCAGCTGCTGCACAGCTGTGCATCACCCCCCCCTTTAAAACTCTCCTCAAAACACACCTCATCAGGCATTGAAGGCACTTCTTAATCCCTCAATAGGCGTTTATGTGTTTTCTGTACTCGTTTTGAATGATTCTCTCATGTAATCTCTCAGAAATGTGTTATAAAAGGGTGGTAGTGAGGAGGTCAGAGGTCATAGGTCATTCTGTGTGGGTTTATTATGTCCTCCCCGTCTCTGTGTGGGTTTTTAACATGATGAGGTTAATCGGAGACTGTAAATTACCCTATGACCCTAGTGAGGAAAAAAAAACATGTCAGTCAGTCAGTCATTTTCTCTACCACCATATTCCTCATTAAGGCCACGGGGGGTCTGCTGCAGCCAATCACACACCATTAACTCATACTTACCGGCCAATTAGAGTCTCCAGTTTAACTCAGCACGGCTTTGGACAGTGGGAGGAAGCAGTAGAACCTGGAGAGAACCACACAGATGTGGAGAGAACAAAATAAATATAAAAATATACATCTATAATAATATATTATAAGACCTGTAATTAGGATGTAGCCTCTGGCTTGCTATTGGCTGGTTTTATTGCTCTAACTCACATAAAAATGCTGTCGAGTCGCATGATTTACTGCAAAGTGGGCGATGAACTGAAAGTCACAGCGATCACAGGTGTCGCGTTGTTTCTCGTTTCTCCCATGCAAATGTTTTCATTCTCGGTCCATGTGGCAACAGGTGTGTGTGTGTGTGTGTGTGTGTGTGTGTGTGTGTGTGACAGTCCTCAAAATCAGCAAGAACAATAAACATCCACAGTTTTTTATCGCAGTTGAAGAACAAGTTGCTCCAGCTGTTGAACGTGCATTGAGATCATGCATGTTTTATAAATGTAAACTGCAACTTTATGGATTTTTTATGCAACTTTATGGAAAGCGTCTGTTTTTATCTGTTAATATCATTATACTTTAAAGTTGTAGGTTTAGTTTATCTTGACTGTATGAGTCAAACTGTGTAAATATTAGAGATTCTTGTATCTTTTTTTAGGGTTTTACTTTGAAAAAATAAAATAATGCATCAATACAGCACAAGGAACATTTCATGGAAGGAAAGAAAATACTAAAACGTGACGTGCTGCATTGAATCTGAGCAGTGTTGTCTGCAGGCGTCACTATATGATGAAGTGCTATCACAAAAATCATCAAGCTTCTCATGTCCTGTGAACATGCACAATTTTTGACAGATGGCGGTTGAAGAACAGGTTGCTTCAGGTGCAAACATGCACGGAGATCATGCATGTTTGACATGTGTGTAGTCAGCAATTCCCCCTCAAAAAAAAACAAAACAAAACAAACATTAAAGTTGATGCAGTGACACAGAAGAAGAGCAGAAAACTCACGGGACATCTCGCTGTGACAGCTGCAGATGATTCATGGATTGAGCTTCATCTGTTGTTTGTGGACGGCTGGTTATTATTAAAGTATGCAGGCAGCACTGACATGACAGGCGATGTCAGGCGATAGAAAACCAGTTTTCCCTCATCAGAAACCCTGTAATTATAACGTTTAGGGGAGGGTCTATTCCCAAACTTATGTAAGACGGCGCGAATATAAGCGAGGCTGGATCTGCTGAACGCTGCACAAACCACACTGGGCACCACCAAGAGACTCCTCTTGTAAGGAAGCAGCAGTTGGTTGTCGTCTCTCAGGTAAATCTTCTCGTTGCAGAGATCCGAAGCCTCCCGTCGCCATGTCTGGATCCTGCACGTCCATCATCAACCTGCGCTACCCGGACGGCGTGGAGGGCAGCTCCTCCAACCCGGCCAAGTTCAACAACCAGGACTATGCTCAGCTGAAGGCCAACCTGCTCCGCCGGGGCAGGCTGTTCGTGGACGCCACCTTCCCCCCCAACGGAGAGTCCCTTGGCGACCTGCCCGACATGCCGCGCTGGCAGGAGGCCCAAGTGGAGTGGCTCCGCCCGGCGGTAACATCTTATTATTCTTTCTTTACTCATGCATTTGACTGAAATCAGGCCTGTGGGTGAAGGAAGTTCTGTCTTTATTGCATGACCTTAGAAAAACGTTTCAAGTTCAGCTGCTTTTTATCCTGCAGAAAACGTACATGAAGCATCTATAAATGAATGCAGGATCTAATATTATAATCATTGTTTTACTTCAATGCTGATTTTATTACTAAAACAATGTAGTAATGCTCTAAAAACTGCAAATGCAAAAGTCATGTTTTCTGCAAACTGAGCCTCAAATTAAAGATAAATAGAGATCACGAGGTTGTTTGACAAAGACTTCAATATTTTATTTTCATAAATGGAAATATATTTTATTCAAAAGAACATGTTTTCCAAATCCAACTAGCAGAAATATTAATGTATGTAGTAAATTCTTCTTCATTTCCTGCCAAATCTTTTCACACTTTTTATATAAGTATGCATTAGCTATGTATGTGTACATGTGAATGTGCGTGGATATGTATGTCCATATATATATATATGCAAATATGTGTGTACGTGCATTTATGTATGTATATATGCTTTGCTTATGCATACTTTTTTCTTGCTATTTATTAGTATTTTTTCTCCATTCTATGTCCATAATGCATACTGTGTATGCTGATTAACAATTTCTAAGAATTTTGTACATAGTGTTGTGTATTTTTATTTTTTATAGTTTTTATCTTCTTTAGCTTTTATTTTATTTTCTTGTCTTTATTCTGTAACGCTGCAGTAACAAGCAAATTCCCCATTGTGGGATCAATAAAGTCTTATCTTATCTTATCTTATATCTAGAGGCTATTATTCTCTACTCTCATAACTCATATTGTGGTAAAATATTTTTTTTTCCTTACTCATGCATATCTCTTATTTTTTGCTGCTATGTCCAGGACATCCTGAAGGCACAGAACATCGATAAAGATCCTGCGTTCTGCCTGAAAGGAGCCTCTCGCTTCGACTTCGGTCAAGGCAACGTGGGTAAGGAGAAGGATTTTCTAGGCAAAACATACCTTGCCTGTTTTTTTTCTAAATGCGTAAATGTAGATTTCATTGTTTTTCCTTTAACCAGGTAACTGCTGGTTTCTGGCTGCAATTTCTGCACTGACATTCCAGAAAGGCCTGATGGTGCAGGTTGTACCGATGGACCAGTCCTTCAAGGACTATGCGGGAATGTTTCACTTTAGGGTAAAAGATCTGTACATGTTTGTTAAAATAACGCATCTACAGCACATCACCAACCTCCTAACGTTTAATTACTTACTCGTCCTCAGTTCTGGAGGTTTGGAAAGTGGGTGGACGTCGTCATTGACGACACTTTGCCGACACTCAACAAACAGTTCCTGTCTGTGCGCTCCAGCACTGGAAATGAGTTTTGGGCTCCTCTGCTGGAGAAAGCATACGCCAAGTATGTGAACGCCTCACTCAGCTTTAATAAAAACCATTTCAGTCCAACACTGGAGGGTTTTCTTTTTTTTTTTGCACATGTGACACATCCAATCGTCTTTTTTTCAGGGTGTGTGGGACATATGCAGACATGAATGCCGGTTTGCCATCAGAGGCCTGCAAGGATTTCTGTGGAGGTGTGCACATGACCTACCCGCTCAGACAGGTGCACGATTACTCCCACGATGCCGAGCTGTGGCTCTCGCTGAAAAGAGCCACCGGCTGCCAGTCGATGATCTGCTGCGGAACGGCACCGAAAGGGGTGAGAACGGGAACGAGAGGCTGTGCTGTAGAATCATAGATAAAGAGCAAGTTTATATGAGGATCTATTTGAAAAAGATAAAATAATGCATCAATGCAGCACAAGCTTTTATGGGTTTTGTCTATAGAAAGTATATGTACAAGTTAAGACACAAAGGCACCATGCAAAAAAGATAAAAGATACTGGTTTGATAAATGCAAACTGCAAATTCATGTTTTTTCTTAATGAAATCACCTTCCAAACGTTTAAAGAAAAATTCCACATTCAAACTCAGGCTCAAGTTTATAATTAATCAAGTATTTAAAGTATAAATAATGTTGTTTTTTAAGGTTTTTGTTTGTCTTGACCCACCTTCTGAAATGTCAATTTATGTCCTGAAATAGAATTTGCATCAATATGAAAAATGAATAATTATTAGAGATTCTTGCCTTTTTTCTAGGTTTTACTTTGAATCTTTACTTTCAGCACAAGGAGCGTTTTATGGATTTTGTCTATAGAAAGAAGAATAGGGGTCCCTATGTGGATGTAATAACCTGTTTATTTTATTTTTTTAATTGTTTCTATTATTATTATTCCTCTTTCCTCTTTTGCATTTGTATGTAGTTGTGAAAAAATCAATAAAAAGTGAATTGCAAAAAAATTGTAAATTTCACAATTGTAATTTGACTATGGTCTCTTTCAGGATAAGATTGTGAACACCGTGGCCCACACCGGACTGGTGGACGCACACGCTTATTCTGTCACTGCAGTCACTGAGGTAAAAAAAAAGAGAGTTTAACTTCCAGCAAGAATTTGGTATTAAAGTTGCAGCATTAGAATTATTTAACGTCTCGTCTCGTGTTAAGGTGGAGTACTACGGCTCCAAAGTGAAGCTGGTGCGCTGCATGAACCCCTGGGGAAAACAGGAGTGGAACGGGAAGTGGAGCGACAAGTAGGAATTATCGGTTTATATTATAGCAATGAAATACCTTAGTCTGCAAATGAGATTTTATTTCATTTCCTTTTTTGTCATCGTTGCTCAGGTCAGATTTGTGGGACAGAATCAGCCCAGACGATCGGGCCAAGTGCTTCGACCGTGAGGATGGAGAATTCTGGTAATTCTGCTGCTTTTAAATGGACCAAGATTTATTATAAACAAATACAGTTTAACTTCAATGTGTCAGTACAACTAACAAATATGACAACCACATTTTACCTACTGGAATTTTAAAAGGTGCTAAAACTAAGGTTTATTATGATTATTTATTATTATTCTTTATGGAAGGCCTATACATTAGTATTGGCCTTTTAAGGTGGTATTTTCTAATAATACTACAGATATCTTTTTAGACCCGATTAAAGCACAAAACTCCTTTTCTGGTAAACTTTTAAATAGACCAAGATGTCTTTTAAAGAAAAATAGTATAATAATATATAAAAGTTTTTTTTCCCCTTTGTGATCTTTTATAACATTTAGTTAATTTGAAACTCTCTATTAGAATTGTGTTTTTTTTATTGTAAAACAATTTCTCTGTTTTCAAAGGTTCTAAAACTAAGGTTTATATTTACCATTTATTATTATTCTTTATGGAAGCCCTATACAGTAGTATTGGCCTCTTAAGGTGGTATTTTCTAATAATACTACAGAAACTTTTAAAAAAATTTTTACCAAAACTTCTTTTCTGGTAAAATTCTAAATTGACCAAGATTTATTGTAATCAATGTGTCAGTACAACTAACGAATATGACAACCATATTTTAAGCTTTATTTTTTATTTTACAATTATTATTATTTTTATTATTATTATTTTTTATATTATTTATAATTATCCTTTATGGAAGCCCTATACATTAGTATTGGCCTCTTAAGGTGGTACTTATAATAATACTACAGAAATTCCCTTTCTGGTAAACTTTTAAATGGACCAAGATTTCTTGTGAACAAATACAGCTCAACATCAACGTGTCAGTAATAAATAACAAATATGGCAACCACACTTTATTTTTTTATTTCCTAATTACTATTATTTTTTTCTTTTGTGATCTTTTATGACTTTTAGTTTATTAAAAACTCTCTATTGGAAGTGTGTTTTTTTATTTTTAAACAATTTCTTTGTTTTTTTAAATATTATTTATTATTATTTATATATAAGCCCTATACATTAGTATTACCTTTATTTGTTTATAATTTTTAATTTAATGTTTTTTTTCCCTTTGTGATCTTTTATAACTTTTAGATCATTTGAAACTCTCTTTTAGAATATTTTTTATTGTAAAACACTTTCTTTGTGGTGCTTTATTACTATCCTTTATATAAGCCCTATACATTAGTATTACCTTTATTTGTTTATCATTTTTAATTAAACGTTTTTTTTTCTTCCCTTTGTGATCTTTTATAACTTTTAGTTCATTTAAAACTCTCTTTTAGAATATTTTTTATTGTAAAACACTTTCTTTGTGGTGCTTCATTATTATCCTTTATGGAAGCCCTATGCATTAGTATTGGCCTCTTAGGGCCAAGGCTCTTTCTAATAATACTACAGACACAAAACTCCACAAAACACAAGTGGTCAAAGCCTCGTTGGGTTGATTTGGACATAGCTGCTGATAATAAAAAGCTCGTCTCTATCTCTGCGTGTCAGGATGGAGCTGGAGGACTTCTGTCATTACTTCAACATGCTGTCCATCTGCTGCGAGAACCCGAACTTCATGGACGGGGACCTGACCTGCCAGTGGAAGTGCATGATCTACGACGGCCGCTGGGTCGCCGGCTCGTCTGCAGGCGGCAGCGTCAACAACTGTGAGTGGAACTCACCCGTCGACTCCTTTTCCCGTTACGTTTGCATCCTCCAAACGCCATCGTTCATGTTTTCTTTTCGCCTTTAGCCACGTTCTCGACGAACCCTCAGTTCCGCATCCAGGTGACCAAGATTGACAAGGAGGAGGAGAAAGACAAGAACATCCTGATCTCTCTGATGCAGAAACCTCGAGCTGACAGTCGCAAGAAAGCATCAGAGAGAAACTACCCGATTGGAATCACCGTCTACAAGGTCTGCTTCGTTTAATATGAACTGCATTGATGACTGTTGTGTTGGCAGGATAATGACATTCCTGTTCCCATTTCCACATCCAACAGGTTCCACCAGGGGTGAGTACATAGACAGAAAAATAAATATCACACTCTTGCATGCACACAGCAAACATGACATTTTAAAATAACCTGAACCGCGATGTTTCCCAGACGCGGAGCGGGCGCCTGGGCCGTTCGTTCTTCAGCAGGAACAGACCCATAAAGCAGCAGCAGCTCTACAGCTACGAGCGAGACCTGATCGAGAAGCACAGCCTGGAGGTCGGCGAGTACGTCATCATCCCCTCCACCATGAAGCCCGAACAGAGCGCCGAGTTCGTCCTCACCGTGTTCTCCAAGGCTGAGAGCAAAATCACGTAAGGCCTCGACACTCATCGTAAAAAAAAAGTCCCAACAAGAGCCTTCAACTCACTCAGTTTAAACCAAGGCTCCTTCAAGGGGAACATGCTTTTTTATTTCGATTTTTTACTGTCCTAGAATAAAGTGCAGTTGCACCTCCACTACATTAGGGGGCAGCAGAGTGTTCACAGGGAGCATACAGCACAGAGTATGAGTATGAAGTGTAGACACCAAGTGACACCATGAAAACATATTTAACAGGGATGAGAAGACAGGCGGAGAGAGACGGAGATAAAGAGACAAACGAAAGTCTCCCAAAGCTAAGACGAGGAAATATGACGAAGCGTCTGTAGCGCTTGGTTCACTGTGAAAGACCGGTGTGTTACTGAGTCTGAAATGTTGGAGACAGAGAAATTAAAGACATTACACCACAATCACTGATAAGACCATTTATGTAGTTTTATTTTTCAGTATCATATGGTTTGACATGATCAGTCAAACATGTTTAATCAAGGATTTAATTTTTATTTTTTAATTCCAGATGCACTTTAAATCTTTTCTGTTAGTTAATAAAGCTATTCTTTGATGTAAGTTGGTCCATATTTCTTTCTTTTTTATTCTCTTATACGTTAATAAGGATACAGTGTTATGCAGAGGTACTTATAACAATCTTATAGACAAATGATTTATTTATAATTGAGAAGCACCGGTCTAAACCTCTTAATGCGACCTCTTCCTCATCCAGTCCCCATGATGGAGGCCGTGATGATGATGATGACCATGACCACGACAAGGACAGCGACGACGACAACGACAGGGACGAAGACAGGATTCTTCCTAAGGTGCGAGCTGGAAGGATGAACGTCCGTTGGTTCAACTTTAGTCTGTTTTGGAGACGTGACGTGTTTTGTTCACTTTCAGCCGCCGGTGGACGAAGACGACGACGACGACGACAGCCCCAGCCGGGCTCTGTTCAAACGCTACGCCAACCAGGTTAACACCTGTTTCTCTGCACAACAACCACGTGTCTTTTTTTTTTTCCTTTTTACCATTAATCACACTGTTGTTGTTTTTTTAGAAAGGCGAGCTGAGTTCCAGAACCCTCCAGAGACTCCTGAATGACAACTTCCCTCACGGTGAGATGATTTAAACAGCTTCTTAATGTGACTCAATCAATCAATTTCACATTTATTTTAAGTTTGAGATGTTCCATGTCTACAGGCACCTCGTACGGGTTCGAGAGGGAAACCTGCAGGAGCTTCATCGCTATGATGGACGTATCCTACAAAATATATATATATATATATATCTTCAGATTTATTATCTGTTATACCCAAGTGTTTCACCTGTTCATTTGGCTGAAACATCCTTAACGTGAACGTAGACCAACCGCAACCTGAGGATGTCCTTTGTTGAGTTCTCAAAGCTCTGGACCAAGATTGAGGAATACAAGGTATAAGCTGCAAAATAAAATAAAAAAAGTAGCAGCATGATGAAGATTTGTTTGAAATATTTCTGGTTGTTAAATTCTAGAAATCGTAATTTTTCAGAAACTCTTCGAACGCTCAGACCTGAACGGCAGTGGAGCTCTGACTGACTACGAGCTCCAGAAGGCAATAGAAGCTAAAGGTAACTGAAAACTAATTAATAAGAATTAATTCACATCACTCACAGTTTGTAACTCGAGTTAAACCTTGCGTTTACACACAGGAATAGACACGGACGACATCATGGTGAGGATGCTGATTTTCCGCTATTCCGACTACCTGTCCACCACCTCCCTGGAGAACTTCATCACCCTCATGTTGAAACTGGAGAAACAATCGGGTGAGGCCAAGAGACAAAATCCCAAATTTGCAGACTCCCCCAAAATAATCTGCGAACAAATTCAAAATAAGGAACATTTATCTAAGGTGCACTGGTTCTTTTTTTTTTTTCCTTACAGATGTTTTCAAGAGCAACGCGTCCGGTGGAGTTGTCAGCTTCACCTGGGATGAGGCGAGTTAAATCAATAATTATGAATAAATACGTGAAGCGTCCTCATTGAGGATACTAACAAACTGCCTTTTTTTTGTTTGTTCCAGTGGTCCAGCAACGCGCTGTACAACTAGACCAGAGCCTTCAGCAAAAGAAACACAAGATTTCTGCAACCAAACATCAATATGAGACCAAACCCTATAAAGAAGAAACACATGTCTATGACCCAAACTGTTTTAAAAATAAATGCTGTAATGTCGCTCTGAATAATAAGGTGGAAAATCATCCTTACAACATTCATGTGTGTGATTTAACAGTAAAAAAAAGAAATGCAGAATAAAGAGAACTGAAGGAACTGTGGGCTGGAAACTGTTTTATTATCTCAGCACGGACCACACCAAAAAAAAAAAAAAAAAATACAAAACCTGAACAAAATGCTTCATATATTTCACTCCACATTCATCCATCTCCCTCAACTTAACCTTAATAATAAGACACAATTCCCTGTACACACTCATTCAAGTAAACCAAGGCGGCTTCAAAGCACATATTTATAAATCAGTGTTCCTATTTCACAATAATGCGTCGAAATTCCCCCAATAAAACAATTTATAGTCCGTGTCTCTTGTGATTTCGAAGATTTTGAGCACACTCTGCTGTGTGAATCCATCCACTGCATGTGTATGGTGGCTACAGGGTAAATCTGGCTCAGTTCTATTCTAATCATTTTTGTCATTGCCAACAAATCCCGTGTAAAGATCAAAAGTGGTGAATTCCACAAACAGCTTTTTGCCAGTGTAGCGAACGCCTGATGTGAATGACTCCATCGGTGTGATGGATCAACACTGTCCGGCTTAAAACTATTAGAGACTTCATTGAAACATCATTTACACAAATACTGAGGATTGAAAGATGCCTGCAATTCTGTCAGAAAAACAGATCAGTACGACACTATAATATAACACAGTGGAGGAAAAACCAGTAAACTCTTTACATCTGAGAAGCTAGAAATGTTCTGTATATTTATTTTTGAAAAAGCACTACAAATATTGCTCGTAGTTTTTTTTTTTTCCATTTTCCAGCTTTTGTTCTCTTCGTGGGATTTGTTGACAGCAAATGTAGAATCCTGTTACACCGGAGGGGCCCTCCTGGTCCTGGAGGGCTGGTGTGGGTCCAGTTTTTTATTCTAACCAGGCAGTAACACACCTGATTCTATTAATTAACCACTAGAAGCTTCATTAGTAGAATCAGGTGTGTTACTGCTTAGACCGGCCTCTCTGCATCAGGATTGCCCACCCCAGATGTGGAAGTGTTTCAGGGAGTCCCAGGTAGATCCTGGATCCCTCTCAGTCCTCGTCCCTCTCGATGTAGGTCTTGCAGGTGGAGCGGCTCACCTGCCGGGCCAGGTATCGCTCCCTGGCCGAGCTCAGTGTCTGATCGGTGCAGCGCTTGGCGAACTTGTTCGCCGCCTTCTCCTCCGTGTCCCCTATCTCCTCGCCTTCCTTCTCCTTCTCCTTCCTCTTCTCCGGGTCTTTCTCGTCGCTCTTCGGCGGCTTCTCCCTTTCCTCCTCCACCTCCTCGTCTTTGTCTTTCTCTGGATTCCTCCTGCTTTCTCTTTCCCCGTTCTTGTCCCTGTCTCTGTCTTTAGGGCTCCTGTCCCTCTTCCCGTGCCGGTCTTCCCTGTCGGTACCCCCCCTGCCTCTGGCTCTGTCCCTGTCCCTCTCCCTCTCTCTATCTCTATCCCGGTCTTTTCTTCTATCTCTGTCATCTCTTCTTCCTCCATGCCTGTCATCCCTGTCTCTCCCCCTGTCCCTGTCCCTGTCCCTGTCCCTCCCTCTCCCCCTGTCTCTGTCCCTGTCCTGTTCTTTGTGGCTCTTCTTCTGTCTCTCCTTCTCCTTCTCCCGCTCCTTCTCCCTCTCTTCCCCGCTCCCGGATGAAGGCGACCTCTGTCGGTACTGGCGTTTCGAGTGTGCCGAGCCGGTCCCGGGTTTGCTGAATCCGCACTTGGGTTCATGGCCTTCCTCGCTGTCGCTGCAGGAGCTCGGGACGTTGTCGTGGGACGTAGGCGAGGGGACGGGTGAGGTTGTCTCTGCGTCTTTAGAAACCTTGGAGGTTTGAGTTCTGTGGAAGCAAGAACAGAGATTCATTAATTTATCTTAGAGAATCAGCACCAGGGTTAGGATCCAGAGTTAAGATCCAAAGTATTTTTATTCTAGTTTTAGTCTAAGAAAATCGTGTGTTTTAGTCAAAAAAGATCCAAATTGTTGTAATCATTAGTCTATAGGTTTTTTTTTCTTTGAAAGCATAATAATTAAATTAACACCAATCTAGTCTAGCCAACAGATGCCACTTTAGTACCACCCACTTATTACCTGATGAAGTAGCTCCACATGTTGAATGATTTAGAAATGCTATGCAGCTAATGTGCCTGGTTTTTATCCAGCAAAAGAGATTTCTTGTCTTGTGTTAATATCTTTACAGTCAGTATTTAACCAATCTTGTCTCTAAAATTAAAACTACTTTGGACGTTGAACCACTGAATTAAACCATCATATGTATTTTCAATATCATGCTGTAACTTGGATATAAATCATTAAATGCTTGGTTCTAAATTGTTTATATTTACTTAAATATAACATCTATATTTGCTTAATACATGACAATGGTCATAAGTATATAGAATTTTTCAGGCAGGAATTCAGTCTAATGGCCTTTTAGAGTTTTTAAAAATGAGATGAATCAGTTGTGGTTGTAATTAACCAATTAAAATAAATTAAATTTGGTATTGTGTGTACTTGTACATGTTTCAGCTGCGTAGTGATGACTCACGTGTTGACGGAGCGATCTGGTATCACCTCCTCTCCCACGGTCTGATTCAGCAGGTGTCGGTAGAAGCCGCTCAGATCCTTCTGTTTCTTCACGTCCAAAGCAGCTAAAACAACAGAAATATAAGTGAAAACACCATATTACTATTTGTTTGACTTGATATTTATACTCTGTATTATCAATGTGCAGCAATGAGACAAATATTGCTTCAATATCAAATCGCCTTGCAGTGTCCAGCCTGTACTTGTTTGTTGTTTGGTTGTTTTTAACTAAACTCTATTATTTTTCTAGATGCTGTGCATGTGTTGCCAAATTGGTGAACACGTTTTCCTCATTTGTGCATGTTCATTGCAGGGCCAGTGACCTCACAAATCACACAATATCACATGCAAAACATCACGTCTGCCCCCTGACAGCCCTAATAAGACGATGTGAGGATTCTCGAACCTTCCATCTCGACCTCCCTCTTCTCCCTCTCCTGCTCCTCCTTCTGCTCCAGCAGCTTTTGCTTGTAGGCGGAGGTGACGTAAGCTTCTTTATCGGCGAACTTCTCTCCCTCCGCCTCCCTTTCCTTCTGGATCTTCCTCTCCTCCCGCCGTTCTTGTTCTTTCTTCCGGTCCTCGACTGCTTTCATTAACTGGTGGATATATTTGGGCTGTGAAGAGACAGAGGTGAAATTATTAGTAGGTTTAGATTTCCCCTCCTCCACTAGGATTTTTAGAATATCAGCTAAGCAGCACACGTCTTCTTTCACCAAAATGCACCATATTTTCAAAAGTATTAGGTGTCATTTTGATAATTTCGATATCCTACTAATTAGCTGAGCTCTGATCTGAAGGCCACATTAAGTTTAAAGGACATGGAAGTGATTAAAATGACATCTGATTCGGATTATGTGGATGGGTGAGTGAATACTTTTTGGCAAAATAGTGTATTTTTGTTCAGGGAAGATGTGTGCTGCTTAGCTGATATTGTATACTAAAATCCTGGTGGAGGAGGAAAAGCTATCTATTAGATCACCCCAAAGTTCCAGTGTTGTTGACCACAGCAGCGATAAAGAAGGTTACCCGTTTGTCTGCTCCTCCGAGAACTTTCTTGTTGCTCTCAAGTCTTTGTTTTTGGATGTCATCGTACACAGCATCGTAGTCGTACACGGTGCTGTCCTGTTCCAGGGCTTTATGCATCTCCAGACGTGTCTATAGTGAGAAACAGAAAGACAGACAAAGGCACAGAGAACTAGAGATAGTTCTTTATATAAAGTGGGACTCGTATAAAAAAAAAAAAAATTCTTTTCCTCTTCTCACCTGCTTCATCATCTTCTTCTTCACTGCTTCTCTCTGCAGACTCTCCCCAACTGAGGTCTGGCAAACCAAACATAACAAAACATAAATATGTTTTCCCTTAATTGTACTAAGCTGATAATAGTGAATCTAACTCAATCACGTGCAGTGATCGGTGACACCCACCTCATCATCGGAGTCATCCCCAAACACAGACGGTTTGGGAAGCGTTGTCCTTGACGCTCCTTTTTTCTGAGGCAAGATCAGCCCGTACCTGAGGACAATCAGGAAAAACAGGATCTACTAAATCTGGTCCAGTAATCCTTTTCATTATTCTCACAAACAAACGAACTCACACAAGCGTAAATTTATCGAGAAAAGCCTCATAAGGCCAGATGATCACCTCTGATATCAGAGCTAAAACAGCCATTTAAACTAAACAGTTAAATGGCAATAGAGAGAGAGAAACTAAGTACTTAGACATTCCAAATATTGCACTTACAAGTACAAATCCAAAGACAAAAATGTCTGAATGAGAAAGAGTGTGTCCACAAATTTGCTTTAGTGCAAATATGAGGTTATTCACCAGTTTATTTAGTCTGTATTAAAACAAGTCTGGGGCCCATATAAACATTAAAGGGATTGTTATTCTTGCCATAATTGTTCCTACTGTTTATGCTGACATTATAAGTACAAAAAATGCAAAAACACCCAGGATAATACTCAATAAATATCTGTACCCCACTGATGAAAAGCTGGATTTGGATATATATGACACTTGTATGTAAACGTGTTAGCTGCTTTAACATATAGATTGGCTTAGCATTAGCTTAGCGTTAGCCTAACGTTAGCTTAGCTGCGGGAGCCTCAGCGGCCAAAAGCGCCACGTTAAAAAAAACGCGGCTTCTCCGGTGAAACCGTTTATTTGACGTTTCGGTATCTCTGGTAACTATGGTAACCATAACTATAAAACCGAGCCATGCGGTGACTGGGCACACGGTAGCATCACCGCGTTAGCATCGCTGCTACTCACTGTTTTGTAGGGACCGCCATCTTGCTCCGGTGCTTGTGAACGAGCGCAGCAGATTCGACACGTTTTTTTTTTTTTTTTTATTGTAGTGAGTTCATCCTGATAGACGACAGTCCATTGACAGATAGGAGCAACATGACCCAGATGGACTAAATAAGATTTATCAAATGCTGTTAGAAAATAACAAACATGCAAACATGCCGCTTTAACACAAAAACACGAGGTTACCAATTACCACAGATTCGTATGCCAACTGTAAACACGGATAATTGCAGAAGTAACGTTAGTGGTTGATTTATTGATTTATTTATTTTATCAACCAATAGATGGCGACATCGCTCCAGATACAGCACGTCAATCTGTGACATCAAATTATGTATTTATCTAATCCAGCTCGCAGATATGCACAGAGAAAACGTGATTAAATCTAGAAAAGATGTCTTTCTAACATCTTCAGACTTTGAGAATAAACATTCTTTAAAAATAAAATAGCAGCCCACTTTTAATTTAAAGTTCTAAAATAGTTCTACACACTAGGTATCACTAAATGTTACTGATTAGATCTTTTACTGATTATAAAAATGATATCATTAGGTTCCATTATGTAAAAAGCTGCAAGCAATAACAAATATCTATATGAGACTTACAAAGAGTGTAGATAATATAGTGCATTATATTCAAAGTTTATTGTAAGCATGTTTTACAGTATATACAATGTAAGAATGGTATAATTTTGTCAAACTAATCAATTTAATACTGTTTTTATGGTATTTTATTGCCTGCTGGAAACGCATTTCAAACTGAATCTGGGCTACGCAATGTAATGTTTTACTTTGTCCCACTGTTTTTTTAAAATAAAAAAATACAATTTAATGCAATTGAAAAAAAAAAACTGTTAAGGATGATACATTGAGCTGAAGGGTTCAACACTTTGACATGTAAAACTTCTAAAGATAAACTGTGATGAGATTTAACAGTGAGTCTGCTATATACTGGGAGGGGGAACCAACCATTGCAGTAGCAAAGATTTCATTCATCTCACTTTATTGGCTTGTGACGTTTAATATTTCCAACGTGTTTTCTAAAACCAGCGACGAGCGTCGTTTTCTGGAATCGGCTCGTGGCTCACCTGTGAACAAAGCTGCGGCTTTAAGGTCCTGATGCCTCCTGTTAGTGGCTCTAAATCCAAACACCATTATCTCTGTCGTAATCTCCATCTCATCTCCTCCATGGCCTCGCTGCTAATCCTCCTGTTTCAAACTGAATAACCAAAGCTTTCTGCAGAATGGATGAATGGTGATAAAATTAACTATATTACCTGGTGGATAAATGGATTGGTAGGATGATGGGATGAAGTAATAAACAGTATTAGGTGGTAAAGTGAAGACAAAATATCACAGGGGGCTGATTGAACAAATGCTGCTATGATGTTCTTTCTGGTTTTACTGTTTGTAATCACTGGGAGAAGTACGCAGAACCAGTTTAGTTGTAATGATGGTGGTAGTGCTGGTGCTGTGCATCCCTGCATGCCTGCATGCACTGGTATAAGGGCTGTGTTCCTTGCTGTTGATGATGACACTTAAAATTTCAGCACAGTTCGTCACAGGCTGTGGTTTCTGCTCTGTTATCCTTGATCTGTGCCTTCGGGCGATAAAGATAGCAGTGGCAGGACAGGTGGAGACAGGCAGGCTGTCACAAAATATCAACGTTTTCCCTTGGTCAGTGAAGCTCACACATGTACACAAAAGATCATATGACTCCTGGTGGATTGGCCTTAAAAGAGAAATGTAAAGATTCCCCACACTGTTCACAGGTCTTGGGGAGAACTACTGCATGTGTAAAAACATGATTTTTTGTTGATATTACTTTGCCACAAAACACTTGAATCTCTGGCCAAACTGTCAGCTTTAGATGGAAAATTTTGGCAACAAGCACAAATAAATAAAGATGAAAGGACAATCACTTTTTAATCTATATTTAAAGGGAATGCCTTTAACCAATTTCCGTCAGAATAACTCCTTAAACAACACATGAAAACTGAATTATGCTGAAGCCGAGAGTGAACCTGAAACAAACACATTAAGCTTCCTCATATTTTTGTTTATGGTCGGTGAGACGTGGCTTGAGGCTGAAACAGAGATGAATGTTTTGAGATTTGTGACTCACATTTCAGTTTAATTTACTTTAAAATGTTGACTTGAGATTTAACTAATAAAAAAATCCCTAGAAGGTTTTTAGATGTTGTTTTTAAGTAAGATATAATTCCTAATCTCTATATTTGAGAAGATTACGAAGTGAATTCAACTTCTTAATGTGAATTATAGTTAGCAAATAAGTGTTATTTATGCAAAAAGTGCAAATCAGTTTACAAATATTAAAGAATCTTGACATTATTTAAATAGCACTTTTCTGATTTTACAAATCAGGCTCAATTTAATCAAAAGAACACTGGAGAACAACTCAGCCTTCTGTGGCTCTGTAGGGAAAAATGTAACCTGCTGATTTCATGACGATTATCTCCGTTTGGGCTTGAAAACTTCAATAGACTGGAGACTTTATTCAATAGCCTGAGGGTCAGCAAAGCAAAAGGGTGTTTTGAGAGTCTCACCAAGAGACTAAAAGTCTGGGTATTTTCTCCTCTGCTGCATTGGTTTTGACAATTTCTTTTGCGATTAGTGTCTCAAAAGTCCCCAAAGTTAAAGTTTCCTGAAACTTGGGGGCTTGTTAGACAGTACAATTCATTAAAACTGGCCTCCTTTCACTGGTTACCAGTGAAATACAGGATTGATTTTTTAGATTGTTTGTTTTGTTGTTAAAGCTGTGAATGGTTTGGCACCAGCAGTATATCTCTGATCTTTGATCTCTATTCTACATCCAGACGCCTCAGATCCTCTGATCAATTACTTCCCTCTGTTCCATGTTCCCATTCAAAATCAAAGGGTGGCGGAGGCTTTTCCTTTGCTGCTCCAAGAATGGTGAATAGTTTGATCATCAGCTGTGACATCACAATGTTTCTGAATTTAGGTTGTGTGCATGTTTTAATTTGTTCATCTGTTAATATGGCTTATATGAGACCCTCTGGGATATGACATAATAAAAATATCTCATATAAGTAAAGGGTGCCTTACATTTCACTATTATGATTTCCTACATCTATCAATATTAAAAACAACATGTTCAGAACAGCAAGCTTATTATACCAATAACAGGCAGGTTCCCTTTCCTCAATATTGTATTTTTTCAATGAAAAATTGAAATTTATCTTAGGTGTGCATCAATTTCTCTCAAAATCTCTCGGATGTGTAATTCCAGGTTCCACCTGCTGCATGTTGAATCAAAGATGGGGGCGCTGTGGAGCAGCTGAAACTCAAAATCCAACAGCAGAAGTAGAAATTTAAAAGAAATTGACGCACGCATCTAACACCTTTTTATTATTGGAAAGTACACAATATAGAAAAAACAAACTCCCTATACCTAGTGATCATAGTTTTCTGGTCAGCACTGTTTTTTTGTTGTTGTTTTCACCTTTGCTACATGGAAGGCGGGAAATAAACGGTACATTTTTAGAGAATCAAGACATGATAATAATACTCATCTTCTTGCTCTCCCCTATTAATGATGATTAGTTCTAATCATAGCAAGCAGACCGTTAAAAATGAGGTAGATTTTGTACACTTTTTTAACAATTGGTGTGATAAATAACTTAATAAATTCTACGTATTAGTTCGACTGCTTTCGTCCATGTGGCTAGCTGTAAAAAGTAGCCGTTAGCTACAGGCCCCGCCCACTGGAAAGTGGACCATACCACTTTAAGAAATAGGGAGGTCAATTTCTCAACAATTAAGAAACGCGTTTATTTATATTTATCTTGTGCGCGTGCTGTGTCTTAATTTTACCATTATTTAATATTTAAAATAGTTGATTTGTGTTTAAAACGTTTTTTTTGGGGGGGGGGGGGCAACTTTGTGGAAGGGGGAGGGGGGGTCACCAGTGGGATTTCCGCCCAACTACTCTAGCTGCTTTGTTTCTGTCCAGCACATGAAGGGTTAATCAGGATTGACAAGCCGAGGCTAGTTGCGCATGCGCAGCTGGCGCTGACAGAGGAAACAGCCGGGGAGTAGTCAAACAGTCTGCGACCGGAGGGAAAGAGGGAGGAAAACGGGAGAAGACCGACAACCCGAGCTCAGCTGGAGGGTGGTGGTAGTGGGGGGCGGACGGGTTCCTGTCCCTGGAAACAATTATGCTCGTCTCGCCGCCGTCGCTTCCTCTCAGGTGTCCGAGCCCCGGTCGCTGAATGGCGCTGGTTACCGTGCAGCGTTCACCGACCCCCAGCACCAGCTCCAGCCCTTGCGTTTCGGTAAGAGCCTCCTTTCAATTGAACACCCCCCCCCTCTCTCTCCTCCTTTACCACTACCACCCAACTGAAATCTCATTGCTATCGACGGCGACGTGAGGCTTCATTTCCGCTGTCTTTCCCCCCCCTTGGTCTACCGCTGCTGACTGTCATAAAGTGCCTTGCCTTTGTACTCCTGCGCATGCGTGAAATACAGCAGCTCATCATTCTCATTTACAGTATCCGAGTCGTTAATCGCCCATAAGTTAACCGGCTTGTAAAAAAACGTTTAATTTGTTGCTACTGCTGTATAATAACGATGATATATGAGATAATAACGGTAGACAGGAGCAGCTCCACCGTTGACATGGTTACAGCACATTTCCGCCACTTCCCAGTGTGTCGTTGCACACTGTTTGAGATACAGCAACTACCGGCTCTTATATCGGCATCGTGGTGGATATCGGCGGCTTTTCTGGTCCATCTGTGTGGCCGCAGATTACACGTCTGCCACCTCTTTTCTAATGTCTTTTTTAGTGACAGGGTTTGTCCCCTAGCCGTCTCACCACTTAAATATGTCATGCACTTCCGCTCCTTGTGACACACATGGACGCTGCTCGCTCACTTTTGTTGTGTGTCTTCCTATCGGTGCTGGGAAGGAATGTAAAAGTAGGAATTAAACACTGAAAACATGCTCCATACCAAGTGAAATTCCATTTAATATCTTAAAGTGCTGCCACCAGTATGTACTTAAGTTATCAAGTGTAAAATTGCCTGGTTTTATATTTATCACTGGCCTATTTGTGTGCTGGTCAGTAAGAAATCATGGTTGGCAATAAAAGAGAACGTCAAAAAGTGTCTTTCATAATGTACATTTTGTGCCCTTTCTTGTCCTTTAAAAGTCCATCTGTGTCATTTTCCCCACAAAATCATGTTTTTGTGTGACTTTTGACACAAAATGCAAAATGATAACTGAAAAAGAATAACATTTATACATTTATTCTCCCTGGGAATATAAACAAATTGATAGATTAGTTGATTGATTGAATAGTACCAAGTTTCAGTTTTGTCATCGTCCTGTATATGTATTGTGTGACTATTACATTCATTGATGTGTACATGTAAGCAGTAGTTCAGAGCTCATTTAAATACATAATGTTTACACTTAAAATATTAAACTGAATAACTACAGATATGAAGAAAATGTAATGTGCTAGAAAGTATAATATTTCTCCCTGAAATAAGTATATAGTGTGAAGTAGCACAACTCAAGTAAAGTAGAGTGTGTGTGTGTGTGTGTGTGTGTGTAGAAACAGGTGGCTTTCCTGTTCTCTCTGCTTGTTTTTTTCCCTTCTCTATACAAACAGAAAACCCCATCACACATACAGGGAGCTAGTGAGGAAGTCGTATTACCTGACCCGTTACATCTCTGCTCAGCCGTGTCACGTGCCCTTGTTCACTTCCTGTCTGCGTACATGTCTCACAGACGGCCTGTTGCCCCTTTCTTCATCAGTTTTGTGATATTAAACTGTACTGCTCTGCTTGTTTTAATCTTTGTTTCCAAGAAATGGCGCCACGGTAGGCAGCCTGTTACACAGCTCTGTAAGCTGCAGTGACAAACAAATTTCCCCGTTGTGGGATCAATAAAGTACTATCCTATCCTATCCTATCCTAAACGTTGATGCTCTCCTTTCCAGTGCTGGTTGATACACAGTTGTTTCTGTAACTTGTGTTTGCTCAATAGCAGAACTCTGATTGGAACCATGAATATCCATTAATAACACCGTGATAAAGGTCTGTTGAGTGGTTGTGAGGTCTAAGAAATGCTGAAACCGTCGACAATCTCAAATATCTTCTTTTGTCTGTAACAGTCTAAAATCCAATGACAGTTCTGTTTTCAGAAGCTATTCCCATCTAAGAGGCTGGAATTGTAGAATTTGAGCATTTTTTCATATAAAAGTGCTCCAAAAGATGAATCAATTAACAAAATAGTTGGCTATTATGTTAACATAAACAAATCGAATAATCAATTAAGCGTTGTAGCTCTGTTTTAGCAGTGTAATTTAAAATCACAACATTTAAGTATATTGTGATAAAGTGTTCATGGATGATATATCTGGAGTGTTGGTCTTTTGCTAAACAAGCGATTTAAAAGTTGGGTATCGCCATGAATCTTATTGGCTATAAACGCTGGAGGCAAAATCTTTGACAGATGACACACTTGCATCTCCTCACTTTATGCTGGCAGGATGCCCAACACCGTAAAAATCAAATTACCTGTTGCTCAAAATGCATCACTGTGAGCAGATTTTCACATCTATTTCCTTGATAGTTGAAGATTAGATTTCATGTGAGAAAGCTGCTCAACTGTGTCGCAAATCACAAGCTGCACTAAGGTTATTATTTTATTTATTTATTTTTTGCAAAGAATGTCGGTACCTAAACTGCCTGCGGAAATTGTGGCCTTGATAGGGACTCACTCACACCTTTTATGTTTTTCTGAGGAAAACAGGTTCTGTGAGTAGACATAATGATAACTGTCTTTCTCTCTGCGCGCAAACAGTCGTACTGATTGTACGTCCAGAGTGACGGGTGCACGTAACGAGAATTTGCAGATCGTCAGCATTAAGCAATCGGTAAGGATGCAGCGCAAGGGTCAAAGCTAAAAGGAACTCAGTGTTGTGTGTATGTGGAGCAACAGTTTCTGAAGACATGTGTATGATTTAGCAAGGTGAGGCAGGCAGGGGCGGTGAAGGATGTGAACTGTTTCTTGTAGAAATATGCTTTCAAGTTTCAACTTGCGCATGCACACACACACACACAGTGATAACGTATTGCACAGACCCACGTCTGGTTTCCTGCGTCTTGCCGTCATGTGATGTGTGTCTGTGTGTGTACGTGGAGTCTTGTGCAAAGCTTCTCATGAGATGCCTGCTAGCGCTTTTCTTTTTTTTTTTTTTTTTTTTTCCTCCTCCTCCACCGTCTTTTTTACTTGACTTTATTTTGACTCTCTGCTTCATAACATGGTTCTTTGCAGAGAAAACAAACACATGCAGCACACACTTCGTTTGGCCTCGCTGGTTTTAACTTTGTAACTCCCGATATTCTCGGCCGTAACTTGTGACTCCCGTCAGAGTGCAGACTTCGCCGTCGTGCAGGTCCCTGCCCAGCCCGCGAGTTCAGGCTGCATATTTCCATAAGCTTTTGGAAAATCTTCTCACATTTCCATATGTAAAAAAAAATCGGTGTTCTTTTCATCTAAACAAAGGCCGGGTGTAATGTCACAATGCAAAACACAAATACATGCAACAACTGTTTTTTTTTTTTTCTGATCAGCAAATCAATCAAGTTTATTTGTCGCATGCATGATGAACAATTCACTTGACTTAGTGTAAAGACTCCAGTGCTGTGAAGGCCTTGAAACCAGACTGAAAAATCTCAAGAATGCTGTGTACATATAAACGGGCTGTAATTGTAAAAGTACAGTCTAAAAGGTTTTAGACCGATATGTGTGTGTGTAATTGAATGGAGGGGCTAGTCTTAGGCAGGGCCTTCGTTTAGGATCTTACCTTCCTGAGCCTCTCCGTGCTGACCCGGTGTTTCCGGTATCTTCTTCCCAACCGCAGCAGGTACAAAATATCAGGGTGGCTGGGATCTTCAATAACTCTCCTAGCCTTTTTATTCTGCAGCACCTGTTGTAAATATCCTGTCAGACAGAGTAAATCAACCGCTCTTTGCGGGGTCTCGTTCGGCGCTGTTTCTGTACCCTACAGCGAGATGCTCCCGATGGTGGAGTAGAAATTCCTCCCCGTTTAAGGGTATAATTGCGATTTTCACAAGCATCTGAGGTGAATTAAGAAAAACCTAATTACTCTGTGCAGTGGTTTACAGTAAAAATGAATGAATACACATTTTTCACAGACGGGAGGCCCCTCGCTCATTCTAAGTGTTGCTTTTAGAAAAAAAACTCTTCTTCCAAAGACCTGTCAAATACGTTTTTTTTTTGTTTTTTTTTCCCCCAGCACTGGTTGCTAATCTGGTTGTAATTATAGATTCAGGTATGTAGCACAAGGTAAGGCATTGAAGTTTTTTTGCTTCTAAAAAAATTGGTTCCAGATAACCCATATGATGTATGTTAAAGATCTAGTGCATAAGTGTTAGAGCCCACAATGTAAAATCGCATTGAATACTGAAGCTGGGAGACGGAAGACCCCATAGGTCAGATTCTTCTAAACTTCCACAATATCTAGGCCAAAACCTGCCAACTCATTCGCTCTGAAAATAACAGAGTGCACCCAATCCGCATCGGCTGTGTGAATCTTTGTTGTGGCGTCACAGATCAGAAAATGTTGTGCGATACTATTTTCGTTCACATTCTGTGTGTCCGTCGAGGCCTATCGTCAACCCATAATCCACTTCTTCCTTTTTCGTGAAGCCGTTAATGGTTTTGTAATGTTGCTGGGCTTACATACACTGTACACCAGATAAGTGCCACCAGGCGTTGCAGGATAATTGGTGTTTATCGGGCACTAATCCCTCTGAAGCTGCAAAGCTTTGTTGTTTTTTTTTCACACTTTGCTGGTTTAGGTGTGATTTGGGTTTTCCTCTTCTTCGTCTCTCTTCCCTCTTGTCTCTGGTGTTTTGTTTTTGTGTGTGAATGTGTTATTCTGTGACCGGCCACACCTTAACAACAGACTGAGGTCATTTTCCTGGAGAGTGCACAGATTGAGTTGAAGCTGAACTCTCCCATGTCTCCCTGCTGGTTCAGTGCAGAACACTGGTGGATGCTGCCTCCACTTTTAATGTGTTTGTGTGTAAATATAGAAATAAACAATCTACTCACATTTTTTTTGATATTTTTGGTTATGATCTCCCTAACTTGAAAGTGTGCATTACTAAAACTTTTCTAAAATGTGCGTAAGCACATCGTAAAAACAATATGCCCTGGCAAAATGGGCAAATTTAGGATTTCAATTATTAGAGTTCATCAACTGATCCTAATGAATTATAAAATTCTAACTAAAATCTCTACCAATTCACCTATAAACATTTGTAATTTACATCCCTGCAATATTTCTGTAGATCTGAATGATGAGTCGCTCCGTGTTTGACCATCCAATGTTGATTTTACTGTACTACTACTTCACCCCTAATGTGAAAGCAGGAGTATTAATTTTCTCGTTTTCTCTCCTCAGGAGTCCGGTAGCGGGGAGGATGACCGCCGCTCTCAGCCGAGGAGGTAAGATCCAGTCTCAAAGCTTCGTCGTCTTTCTCCTTCCCGACTGCAGTCGATCATGAACCACAAACTCCCGATCACGCTGATATTATTATACATTTACCGAGGATGAAATGTAACGCCAGGCGCTTTTAATAGACTCTCCTCTTCTACTGAAGGGCCGAGCGCGGAACAGTGGGCCTGTTCTGTTGCTGTACCCTGACCTCTGACCCGACTTTTTTTTTTTTTTTTTTTTTTTTTTTTTTATACCGTCCTGAAGTGGCACTCGATGATAAATCATTAGCTGCGTGTGTCTGACTCCGCACGACTTCCTTCCTCCACTGGGTGACAAAGAGCTCCTGTGCTGTCGCAGCATCACAATACTCCGCTGTCCCCCCCCTCCTCGCCGCCTCGGGAGCTGAACCGGAGTTGAGAATCTGGTTCACCCTGTTTCTCACTCAACCGGCAACCCGTTTGTCCACGGGCTATCAGAAATTATCTTTTTTGTGTGTTTGTTTGTTTTATGTCTCGGATGCACATGATACGCGTGAACCTTGGCTGCATCAATCCTTTTAAACCGCAGCTTTGTTTTTACGTGGCTGTAACAACAACAACAACCACAACAACAACAGAGGAGCTTCCTGAAATCCTCTCTCACACACACACACACACACACACACTGTAGATAACTAAACCAGCTGCGATGCGCCGTCTGTCCAACAGAGGGCAGCAGGCCCTGGGACTCGGGTCCGTGTATGTGGGTCAGGGGAGCCGCTGCCGATCCAGATCATTGGCCACTCCCAAAGTCAGAGTGCCTCCGTGTCTGTCTGGTCACCGGAGCCCGGTGCCATCTGACTGAGAGGCCTCGTCTGTATTTGTGCAGCTGGGAGTGAAATCTATATTCACACGCTGAGGCCGTGTGTGTCGACATAAAGATGGGAAGTGGTAGTTTAGATTGAATGCAATTTGTTAACCGACTTGTTCTTGAAGCACTAAGTGTTGTTTCTAGTCTATAAGTGGGTGGAAAAAAAGGTCAAACTTGACTATTATATATTATAAAGTTACAGTTTGTGTTAAGGTGAAATATGTAGAAAAACAGGGTCTTGGTGTAGACATATAGGGGGACTGTAACGTGAGAAGCTACTGAGAGATTTGTGATTATATGAGGGAAGTGACAGTGAATTGTACCTTTCTGCGTACACGGTATGTTTCTTTAAATCTAGAAATGTTCAGTAATATACTTTTTGGCAGATGATCTGAAGTCACATTTTTTGCTGCCACATGCTTTCTGATTTAGTCTAATTCTGTTTCACATTTAAAGATATCCAAACTGCGTCTACTAGGTTAACCGTGTATTTCGGGTATATTTCAATAACTGGCACATGCTAGTCGATAAGACCCAGGTAATTAGGGAAGATGGTTTATCAAAGTCATTTCATGCAATGGAAAATCCTGTTTAAGGGAGAGAATGGAGATGGTATATTCAAAAAGGCATTGTTTCCCACAGATGAATTACTATTGTGCATTTCTGTGCATATTGAATCACAAGGTGGATTCAATTTGTGGCTCTACGGTTTCATTTTGTGACGCAGCGCCACACAATAGTCAATGTGAGGAAAACATTGCAAGAAAATACACTTAATTAAATCAGAACATGAAAAGATAAATAACCTGACCCATATACAAACATATTTCTCATATAAATCCTGAAGAAGAGTCAAAATTAGAGTGCTTTAAGCTGAAAAAGCACATATAGATAGATATGGAAGATATTTGACATATGCTAGATAATGTACTATGTAATGTACTTTGTAGTATTTCACTACCAAAAGCAAAAAAAATAACTGACTGACCTTTTTTTCTACCCTAATAGCTGCCACAGTTCGCTGATTTTTACATATATGCATCATGTCTCAGGCTAAAGAAAGTCATTAATCAGCAATAGTCTGTCTGCTCCAGCGTGAGAGAGGTGATGCGGTGGTAGGGCGTAATGAGTCTGCCAGTCGGTTTGGACCCGGATCGTTGTAATTAGTTTTCTCACTGTGCCCCCCCCCTCATAGAAATCCACGTATTTGCTTATGAAGCTGAATCCTCCTGCAGCTGAAGTCCGCCACGTCCCAACGGTCTGCTGTGTGTTGTTAAAGAA
Source organism: Eupleurogrammus muticus (assembly GCA_036785175.1). Lineage (NCBI taxonomy): Eukaryota > Metazoa > Chordata > Actinopteri > Scombriformes > Trichiuridae > Eupleurogrammus > Eupleurogrammus muticus. The sequence goes on from JAYKQN010000007.1 coordinate 1,851,932, forward strand.
AGGGGGAACAATACGTCAACAATGAGGATTTATGTGTGAATCGGGAAAGACGTTGGTTTAATTCAGTGCTTCTCAATTATTTTCTGTCATGCCCCCCCCCATGGAAGAAGAAAACATCTCGCACCCCCCGCGGGACTATAAATAGAATCACTTGTCTATAAGATTGTATCCTTATTAACGTATAAGAGAATAAAAAAGAAAGAAATATGGGCCAACTTACAACAAAGAATAGCTTTATTAACTAACAGAAACGTTTATAAGTGCATCTGAAATTAAAAAATTAAATTAAATCCTTAAACTATAAACATTGTTTGACTGACCATGTCAAACCATTTGATACTGAAAATAAAACTACATAAATGGTGTTATCAGTGATTGTGGTGTAATGTCTTTAATGTTTTTGTCTCCGACATTTCAGACTCAGTAACACACCGGTCTTTCACAGTGAACCAAGCGCTACAGACGCTTCGTCATATTTCCTCGTCTTAGCTTTGGGAGACTTTCGTTTGTCTCTTTATCTCCGTCTCTCTCCGCCTGTCTTCTCATCCCTGTTAAATATGTTTTCATGGTGTCACTTGGTGTCTACACTTCATACTCATACTCTGTGCTGTATGCTCCCTGCACACACTCTGCTGCCCCCTAATGTAGTGGAGGTGCAATTGCACTTTATTCTAGGACAGTTAAACAAAAAAAATCTAAATAAAAAAGCATGTTCCCCAAAGTCGAGAGCGCCCCCCTTGACATTTGACTCTAAATCAATGTCTTCCACTCACTGTAGTAATCTGATATATGTTTGTTGCCACACTCTGGCGGATTGATCATGCTGCAAATCATCAGATTGACTTCCTCTCGCATACAAACGCCTTACAACAGTCAACCGCTGATGGGATAAATGTTAATCAATTCAGTGTGTGAGTGTGTGTGTGTGTTTCAAATAAATAATTAAACCAAATTCCCTTCCAGGCCTTGTTGCGCCGGGCTTCTTTAGCTGTGGTGACGTAGTGATCACTAAGGTCTGTGTTTTTTTTTTGTGTATGTTGGAGACATGAGCGGTCTCCGGTGTCGTGTCTGCCCGTAAACATCCACATCTCGGCCTTTGCCTGTTTTGTCACGGACGGTGTGAATTTCAGCAGCCAAAGGGAGAGACAGTCGGATGGAACCTGAGAGATCAGTTGAACACCGCAAGCTTAAACATGCATATCGCAGAGAGTCCGTGGGACTACCTGATCCACGTAGACCGATAAACAGCCAGGGCCCCACACGTAGTGACAATTCTGGGTCTGGGTGTGGATTATTCCCATGATTTTAAAACAGCAACTTTCCTTTTATTTTCTTTTTTTTTTAATTAATTTTTACGTGTTTAGCGTCATGAAACTCTCCATTTGTTAGATGATAAAAATAAAAACCTTTGGAGCAATCACATGTTTTTACTGAATTTTAATACTGTTAAAATAATGGCCTATGTTATTTTCTCAACATTTTGAGGAAACACAAAAAAAGTTATTAAATACAGAGAAATATATTATACATTATGTGTGTGTGTGTGTGTGGGTGTGTGTGTGTGTGTGTGTGTGTGTGTGTGTATATATATATATATATATATATATATATATATGTGTGTGTGTATGTGTATATATATATATATATATATATATCTGTGTGTGTATATATATGTATGTATATTTTAATAAAAGATTAAATTTACAGACAGTGGGCTAGCCCCTTATAAGTAGATAGCTTTGTAGTTGAATGATATCTCATGAAATTTAGACTAAATTACTAGAGAACATGAAAGCCTTTATGATAATGAATTCATCGCTCACGGTAGAAATTGATTCAAAATCATAGATTCTCAGAAGAATCTATGAAGCTTGACGAAGTCAATGAATTTTCTCCTAAAATTTTAAAATCAAAAAACATACACAAAAAATAAAATGGCCTAACGTGCCCTCTTCACTAGGCCATTGTCCTATAGGGCATAAAGAATCTGATCCTTTTAACTCATTCAAGGAGATTTTACCAGATGTGGCAGCGTCACCAAGAGATGATTTAGGCCAAAAACTAAATGACTTGGGTCATTATTATTTTAATAGGGTGGTGATGATTATTTTACTCACTCTACAGTAAGAAGTCAACCAGTTTGGCCTTTAATCCCCTCTCTGTGATGCATGCCTTCAGGATTATGACGCGGGACGAATTCTTCGCAAAAGATGTAAGAATAATTTCTCTCTCCAGATGTATATGAAGTAATGCGCGTTGGACAGATAGTGTTGCTGCCTCGTTCTATTGGAAAAAGATGGAGGTGATTTTTCAATATGAGCGTCAAAGAGATGACAAAATCAGACTGGTGGGAAACGGGTGTTTATAGTGTTTCTCATTACTGTAACATATACAGACTTTAACCATTAGTATCCCAGCTCTTGTTCCTGTGCTCTATATATATATCTCACCTTTTAATAGTTCAATTTTTTTTAATGCGTGACACGATGTCTTGTCTGTTCCATTAAAACCGCAGCAGACTAATTAATAAATGTTTGATTATAGCCTGTACCAACTTCATCACTTCATCCTGCTACCGATCCACATCACTCTTTTACAGAGGGTCAAGGAGGGTGTACACGTATTAAAAAAACATCAAAACACACACACACTCTCTCTGTGTAATAGCAGCGCTGCAGTTGTTGTTGTTTACCCTGTGATATGTATTGGCAGTCAGGCGGTGGCCACACGTTGACCCTCAGTTTGTAATCTATCCTCTAAATTGGAACCACGAGGGATCAACAGGCGAAGTCTAAGGTCAAGTTTCTCCTCGGGTCACGGCTCTCGTTTTTTTTTTTTTTTTTTTAATGATTTCTCAACGTTTGTTTTTTTGTTGTGGCTGCTTCGCTGTCGTTGTTGTTGTCGCTGTTGCTAGAACCAGATTAGGTGTCTGGTGTCGCTGACGCCGTCTGTTACACAACGTTGTCACCATTCCTCCAGCAGCAGGGTTTCAGACAACACACACACATGTGATCAGTGTGTGTGGCTCGCGTTCTCCAGAGGATAACCCCCTCTCTGGGTATGATGGGTAATTAATGCTCCGGCGGGAGAAGGGTCGTCATGGAAGCCAAATTACCTGGTTTCCAAGAGCTGTCACTGATGAATGGAGGAAAATTGTCAGTTGATGATGGAGACAAAAATGAGACACACACACACACACACACTTGATTTGAAATCTGATGCAGACCTTTGAATAAGAACCCCTGCCCTATATCGTGATTAGAGTCGTACTGTGTTGTAAAACAATGTGTGAATCAATCTTGGAAAACTGATATAACACACTGTAAGAAAACATTGTTCTATTAGGCTACCAAATTCATTGACAACTTTTTCTGATTAATGTAATTTAAAGGGGGGGTGGGGTGGTTCAGCATATCTCAATATGGACCCTTTGGATTTTCCAAATTTTAAGTGATCTGAGAGCAAATTTTTTCCAGTCCAGTCCAGTGTTGAGCAGGAAGCAGCAGTTCCAGTTCACAGGAATTTGCTGTGAAACAGTGGTGATTGGGACACCGTTGATTTGGAACTTTTTGAGATGCATCCTGGGAGGTGTATACTAATAATTTAGCTCACTGTGTGAGGATGAACGTTGATGAAATAGCAGTCTGACCAATTTTTGTTCGTTTAGGTGTGAATATGCTATATAGTATAGATTTTATTGCCTGGCACAGACGAAATAATCAAACTTCTCATGTGAAATTAGATTCGATACCCAATGGTGTGTTCACACCAACATTTCTTCAAAAGTCACAAATAAACTCCTGCAGAGTTAAACTATGAGCTCTGTATTACACTTTTCGTTCCTATGCGTGTGACATACTGCTTTTGGTTTCCAAACGGAGATTCTAGCGAGGCGTCTAGACTTCTGAGGACAACCTGGGACAGATGTATATGAAAAATATTGCTTATACAAGCCAAAAATAGCAGGTGGTTTGTGCTCAATACTGAAGCAAATTGAACACTTGTTTTTCCTTCCTAAGACGTTCAAAGTAAGGGCAAAAAAAAAAGATCTAGGCTAAAATTCATATTCACCAAGAGAATTCTCCGCTTGAAAAGGAGGGTGGAGGAGCCTGGAAAAAACGCTTCAAGCACGCAGCATTTTAGAACAAAAACACAATTCAAAAGTCTAAATCTGTTTTTTTCAGATTTTCCCCTGAATCCACACCTCCAGAGGAACTTGCTATGCTTTTTCTGAGTGTTGTATAGTAGTCTTGATTCAATCATACAGTCAAGCTATTTTCTGTGATTTGGAAACTGACAGTTCTATTGAGGGAATCTCTGGTAGTGTGTACGAAAAAAAAAATAATATAAATACAGCAACTACAATTTATGCTTTTGATGAATGGCAAACTTTCAGAGAACAATTTCTGGAGGGAACATGGGAAATGAACAAATGTATACTAACATGAGATCAAGAATCAATGAGGAAGAAACTATAAAAATCTTTGGAGGACACTCCCATGTCCATATGTCTCTACTACATTTTCCCCTCCTCCCTTCCCTGTTTGTTGCCTACAATAATTGTATATTATTTCAGCTTATTGAAGATCATAAGGTCTTTGCTTAACCAGCCTACTGTTAAAAAAGAGGCTGTTTTTTGGACAAATTTGGAACAAGTCATGTAATAAATGACTTACTAGCTTCTACATATAGGTTTGATTGGTTTCTACCATGTGGCTAGCTGTCAAATATATATATTATATTATATATTAATATTATTTTTCAATATAGCATTAGTTTATATTTAGCAGCATTTGTGTGTTGTCATTTTTCCTTAATATTAAAAATAATTTATTAGTGTTTACGAAGAGACGTGGGTACTTTTTTACCCATGATTGGATGGAGATGTACTGTACGTGTCCCATCATTAATCACAGATTAAATTCATCGGCTGCATGTTGTTACCTACAATAATTTATATTTCAGCTGGTTAAAGATCATTAGGTCTTTTCTTAACCAGCCTACTGTTAAAAAAGAGGCTGATTTTGTTTTTTACTGGCTTCTACATATAGGTTTGATTGTTTTTTTTTTACCATGTAGTAAGCTCTCAAATATATATATTATTATTATAATTGTTCAACAATGCATTGGTTTACATTCAGCAGCATTCGTGTTATGCGTTTGTCAATTTTCCTTAGTATTAAATATAATATATTCATGTTTATGCATGTTTTTTTTTTTATTTTTGAGAGGGTACTTATATGTTTTACCTATGAACATGACACTTAAGATAAGATAAGATAAAACTTTATTGATCCCACAACGGGGAAATTTGTGTGTTACTGCAGCGTTACAGAATAAAGAGAAGAAAATAAAGTTGAAGAAGATAAAAAAAACTATAATAAAAATAAAAAGCACACAACACAATGTACAAATTCGCAGAATTTGTTGATCCGCATACACAGTTTGCATTTTCGACATAGAAAATGCTAATAAATAGTAAGAAAAAAGTATGAATAAGCAAAGCATATATACATACATACATGCACGTACATACCTACATACATACACATACACACATATTTGCATATATATATATGGACACACATGTACACATACATAGCCAATGCACACTTAAGGTGCAGGGTGTGTGTGAAGAGAAAAAAAAAGTGACCAGTGAAACTTGATTGGAGATGTACTGTGTCCCATCATTAATTACCAGTTTAATTCATTTGCTTCTACTATGTGGCTAGCTGTCAAATTATATGTATAATTTTATTAGAATTTTTCAACATAGCATGGGCTTACATTTAGCAGCATTTGTTTTTTCTTTAATATTAAAAATAATTTATTCCTGTTTTTTTTTTTTTTTTTTTTTTTTGGGGGGGGGGGTGTACTGTGTATGTGTCCACATCATTAATCACCAATTTAATTATTTGGTTGCATGAAGGGGATTTAAGCAATATGAGTTAAAAAAAAAAAAAAAAAAAAACACGTTAAAGTGTCATCCGTTCCCCGGCGTCGGTAGCCCGTCATCCGGCCGTAGACGCGCCCATTGGCCCGCGCGTGTCCCCTCCCTCCAGCGGCAGATTTACCGCAGCCTGCCGCAGTAAAACCTCAGCGGCACCGGGCAGATGTTCCGAAGCACCTGCTCCGCCTCAGCTCGGCTCCTCTCGTCTCAGCCGTAAATAAAATTTAAAAAAAAATCATCCTATCACCCGCGTTTTTTTTTGTTGTTGTTGCTTTTCCGCGAGCGCGTCCTCCACGCGACAAGCAGCGACTGTTCCGGTTAACTCCGGTCCAGCTTCCCGCGCGCGCCCCCCCTTCTACCGGAGCGGAGCAGCGATGCCTCCCGGCGTGGTGACCGCGCCGCGGAGCTCGTCGGCCGGCTGCTTCTGCGCCTGCTGCGGGGGCGCGATGAGACCCTACTTCACGCAGAACTCCGTGATCTCGCAGGGGGACATTTATCAGCTGTGAGTTTCCCTGAACGCAATATTCATATAGAGAGATGCTTTAATGAGGATGGGATGTCCGTCTGTGTAATGATGACACTTATATCACTAGTTCACACTCTTATATTCTCATTAACATTAATTGTAATAATAATGATTTAATAGGAAGGATATGACCGGCACAGCAGTGGGAATATATTTCCTTCCTTTCTCCTCCTGAGGTGTTTGCCAGACCCTTTTTGACTCATCTGGGCAAATTTGGATTTTGACATTGAGCCTTGAATGCATCTTGAGGGGTGTGGGGGTGTTTGGGGGGGGGGGACTCTGCAGAAAGGCACACGGTGTACCTGACTGAGACACACTGTTCTGGACTCGGAGGATGTGGTTAACCGCTCAGCCGAGTGTTGTAAGAGAACAAATCACAGGGATGGTTCTGAAATTTATTTGACATGTTTTCTTCTTCAGATTTGACTATATATATATATTTTCTTTAATTTAAAAAGACATCCGGACACACAGCTGCCCTCCTTTGTCTCTTTGATTTATAAAAGGAGCAGAAACCCTAAATATATGGTGTTCACAACTTCTCCTTTAGTGTTGTCAGGGTCCAGGATCCCTTGCTGCTGCTGATCCCCCTGCTGGCCTGAGGAGGGTGTAGGCAGTCCTGGTCCTGGAGGTTAGGATGTTGTGGGTGCAGGTTTTTTTGTTGTGAGGGTCCTTAATTAATAGAATCAGGTTTGGTATTGCACGTTTGCAATGGTTATTCTTGCAGAACTATCGTATTCTATGCATCAGATTTACATAATTTGCTTTGTAAGAAGCTGTTGTGTTTTGAGTCCTGGAGAGACTGTGTTAGGAGGAGGGGGAAAAATGTGATTTTTAGCACCAATTCTGTGTCTAGCTATTAATTTTAACCGAGGACCGCTTTATATTTATTGTTGTAATAAAACACTTCTAACTGTTCCATGATTATTTTCATCCTCAGCAGAAGGTGCCAGAATGGGACTTCCTGTCTCTGCTTTTTACAACTTTGTCTACTCCCTATACGCTTTTTTTTCCTGCTCCCAGTGTTTTAGTGGCAAACGGACATTCAATAATTAGTGTTTGTGAATCTGCATTTATCCCATCATCCCTACATTTATCATCATGACTCTTTGCCGAGCACATTTAACACACTCTGTGGTTCTTATGATCCGCCTTATTTACCACAACTTGGAAAAATATTCAATAGATTACAAAGAAAATGTTGAATTCAAAGGAATGCACCAGGGGTGCAGGTCCATTATATAACCCTATTGTTCAGCGGTAGCCGCCTCGCCAAGCTGCCCGTTTCATGCCAGGTACTTCTTCAGATATATGACTCATAAAGTAGTTAAGTCTAATTTTGAGCTGATTAAGTCATGTTTGCTGATGAGGAAGAAAACAAGAGGTGGGTTCATTCACTTCAGGTTTTTTGTCCCCTGTAGGTCTTTTGTGTTTCATGCCTCCTGTCTTTTTATGAACAGTTAAGTTCGTTTAAGCCGCCGCGTTATTGGAACCAGCTGGCGTCTCATTGCACGGTCGGGTGTCTTGAGGTTGCGACTTGTTCCGTTATTGGTTCATACGAGATATTTATACAGGATGTCATCTGTATTTTATGAGAAAACATTAGATTAAAATCACTATAATTGAAACGCGTTTGGCTTTTCAGACCACGTAATCCCCTCATGTGCGGTATTCAGCAGAGGTAGGAAAAAACAAGCTGCTGCTTCGTTTGTGGAGATGCACAGAGAGTTTTTAAAAAAGTGATTTAAGGTGTGTTTTAACTGTTTGTAAACATGATTAAATCAGATATAACAAAAAGAAAATAAAAAATATATATATAAAAAAGAGGCAGATTTTGTGGCACTCAGTTTTCATTCTGTGGTGCAGCGCCACACAATGCTCTATGTACCTTGTACCTTGTACCTGGGCAAACCTTTATAGATGGTCTTTGACAAATGTCATTGCATTTTCATAGAAGTGTTGGACCAGCATTGCCATCCCTGCTGTGGTGGCTCACTAATTATTGTTTTATTCCGTCCGTTCCAGCATCAGCGAGAGTTTCCTGACGGTTAAAGGAGCCGCTCTCTTCTTACCTCGAGGAAATGGGTCGGCGGCCTCCTCCGCCTCCTCGGCCTCTCGCTTCTCACAGCTGCGCAGCAAACATGCAGGTGAGGTCAAACGGTTTCCTCATGCATCGGCCAACAAGTTTCAGGATGTCCTTTTGTTCTGAAAGAGCTAATTTGGGGCACTACGCTCTCAGTAATAATAAGTGTGGTCCTAAGGAATGTTGGTTTTGTAAAGAGGGTGTCATTATTCCTATGACTGTGTTTTATTCCTCTTTTTTTTTTTTTTTTTTTCAAGGAGACATCCAGCAGCATCTGCAAACCATGTTCACCGTCCTCAGACCAGAGGACAACATCAAACTGGTCAGTACCAAAAAAGAGAAGAAAAAATTGTTTTTATTAGCTGAAATAAAACAGGAAATTAGGCTATACATAATTATAATAGATTATTATTAATATTATTATATTAGATATAATGCGTTTTACAAAACTACCTAAAACTATAGAGAAAATGTTATTTTTTGGTCTATTATTAATTGAGGTTTTGAAATCTCAAATACCCCATATTACTATTACTTAATATTACTAAATAATAAAAAAAATTAGGTAGAAATTAAGTATTAAAAAAATAACTAAAATAAGCAAACCCACTTCAAACACAATTAAATCTATTTAAATTTATATTTAAATTAAAATTAATAATAAAATTGCAAAATGCAGCTATAAATCTATGGGTTTAATGACATATGTCATATGCACAAAATCATGATTTTATTTTATTTTTATTTTTTTGTAAAAACAAAAAAGGGACCAATGTGTACATTTTGAAAGACCCAAAGAATGATTCTAAAACTGACTTCCTCATCTCGCCAACCACTGACTCGTCACACCTATGAAAACCTCTGTTATCGTTGAAGTGTGCATACGTGACCCCTGTTCTCGCTGCTGTAGGCCGTGCGCCTGGAGAGCGCCCACACTCAGGTCACCCGCTACATGGTGGTGGTCTCCACCAACGGGCGCCAGGACACGGAGGAGAGCGTGGTGCTGGGGATGGACTTCAGTCCCGTGGACAGGTGAGAGTTTTACAATCCAGATGTGCATCGACTCGACACAGCAAATCGAGTCCTAACGCGGAGACTTTTGCGTTTTCCCTCCCAGCTCGTGTTCCGTCGGGCTGGTGCTGCCCTTGTGGAGCGACACGTTGATCCATCTGGATGGAGACGGGTATGAAGGTTTCCACCGTGTGTGTCGTGGTTTTAATCACTGAGCCCACACACAAAACACGCAGGGCTGACCATCTGTTTTTTTTTTTTCTTCTCCCAGAGGTTTCAGCGTCTCCACCGATAGCAGGATCCATGTGTTCAAACCTGTGTCTGTGCAGGCCATGTGGTGAGTCACGCTGTATTACTCACACACAATACGTATGTATGCTATGTCCTGAATCGTGTACTATATATTTACTCTTTTATATTAGTACACGAGTACATTCACACTATGCAGAGTGTGAAAACCTACAATATTCCCTAGCGGGAGATTAGCAGAAGCAGCAATAATGGAGGCACATGAAGCACTGGAGGCATTTTAACTACTTTTAACTGTAGCTGATACCTATACATACACTGTCATGGCATTATTCCTGATTTTTTTTAACTTAAAAATAAGTATGTCACCTCAGTTTTTACTTAAATAGGAAGCAAAAGAAATTCTTCCAACTATAAAGTGTATATATAAAGACAGATTTCCCAGCATGCCCTGCCAGGAGCTTTCTATATCATAGTCATTTGTTGGATGTGATTTTTGGTTTTCACTCCGTTTATTTTCTAATGAAAGACAAATCATTTTGTCATCATTCGTCCTATTAAAGTAAAAACTGAAGTGAAATACCAATTTTTAAGTGGAAAAAATAAAAAAAATCCCTCGTATTTGACATGGGTAGGAATCATATTGGGCTTAAGTGTGTATATGTATATGTGTGTGTGTGTGTGTGTGTGTGTATATATATATATATATATATATATATACACACACACTACTTACAAAGTAGTAGAAGTAGAAGACTGTACTACCATCTCCAATTTTGAACAGTGCATAAGCCAGTGACTGAATAGTAAGTGTGAGTTTGGGACACAGCAACAGTATTTACCCATTTATTGTTTGTAAGCATTTATCCTGGAATCTAAAGCGTTTCCCTGCCTCCTATTTTAAATATGAATTTTTTTTTTTTTATCTCGTTTTTTTTCCCTTTCCCGCTCGCAGGTCGGCCCTCCAGTCGCTCCACAAAGCCTGCGAGGTGGCCCGCTGCCACAACTACTTCCCGGGCAGCTTGTTCCTCACGTGGGTCAGCTACTACCAGAGCAGGGTCTCCTCCGACCAGGCGCGAATCAACGAGTGGAACGCCATGCAGGACGTGCAGTCCCACCGCGCCGATTCACCCGTCCTCTTCTCTGAAGTGTAAGGACCCCCCCCCCCAAGATCCTGCATCACATTTTAGTATAGTAGCTGTAGAAATCTGTTATTTATATAATTATATACTCGATTGTACGCACTAGCAGGCTTATTTTATCTGATGTTTCTGCAGACCTACAGAAAGAGAACTGACGGAGCGCCTGATCAAAACTCGATTGAGGGAGATCATGATGCAGAAAGATCTGGAGAACGTCACCAGTAAAGAGGCGAGTGTGTGCTTGACGATGCGACGTTTTAGCTTCAGAATTTAAATGCATTCAAGGTTTAGATTTTTATTTCTGCTGTTTTGTTCCCGTAGATCCGCACGGAGCTGGAGATGCACATGACGTGCAACCTGCGGGAGTTCAAGGAGTTCATCGACAACGAGATGATCGTCATCCTGGGTCAGATGGACAGTCCCACAGAGATCTTTGACCACGTCTTCCTGGTATGGCGGAACCCGGCGTGGTTGCTCATTACGCTGAAATCCGTCAAATAAAGAACCGCTTAGCCCGGATCAGGAGTTCCTTAAAACAGCTGTATAGAATATAAAGCCTCTCGTGAATAATTTATCTCTACTTTTAAATGAAATGTATGAACATTTGTCGTAAAGGTATTAGGCGTAATCCACTTTTGGGGAAACTTGGCAGATTAGGAACTTGCATTTTTGCCAATTTTATAGTACTTTTGCTTCTGTTTGCTTTGGATAGAGAAATGGATGTTGTGTTTGTCTTATCCATTCACCGAAGGATTTAAGCATTATGAAGCGCTCTGAACTGGGATTGCTCTTGTTTTTTACAGGGATCTGAGTGGAATGCATCCAATTTGGAGGAGTTGCAGAAGAGCGGGTAAGGAGACAAATGACGAATCGTTTTTTTTTTGTTCTCAGTGAAATTGAACAACACCGTGTGTTGAACTTTCTTTCTAATCTTTCCATCACCCCCCCCCCCCTCCCCCCCAGGGTTCAGTACATCCTGAACGTGACGAGGGAGATTGATAACTTCTTCCCCGGTGTGTTCGAGTACCACAACATCCGAGTTTACGACGAGGAGGCCACTGACCTTCTGGCCTATTGGAACGACACCTACAAGTTTATATCTAGAGCAAAGTGAGTGTTTGTTTCATGTTGAGGGGGGGGGGGGGGGGGGGTGGAATATATATGTGTATGTATATATACATATATGTATGTATATCTGTATATATGTGTATATACATATATATGTATATATATACATATATGTGTATATATATATATGTGTGTGTGTGTGTGTATACATATATATGTATATATATATATACATATATATGTATATATATATACATATATGTATATACACACATACACATATATACACATATATGTATATATATACATGTATGTGTATACATATATGTGTATGTGTATATGTGTGTGTATATACATATATATGTGTATGTGTATATGTGTGTGTATATACATATATATGTGTATGTGTATATATATGTGTATGTGTGTATGTGTATACATATGTGTATGTGTATATGTGTATACATATGTGTATATACGTATGTGTATACATATGTGTGTAAGTGTATACATATGTGTATACATATGTGTGTATGTGTATACATATGTGTATATATGTATATATATGTATATATGTATATATGTGTATATATGTATATACATATCTGTATGTGTATATACATATATACGTATATGTATGTGTATATACATATATACGTATGTGTATATGTATATACATATATATGTGTATCTCTATGTATATGTGTGTTTATATATATATTTTCTATTTCATATATCTATTTTAGTGATGACATTAATTTAAAGCTGATTTGTTGCTTGAATCCTGTCTAAACCAGGAAAGCCGGGTCCAAGTGTCTAGTTCACTGTAAGATGGGAATAAGTCGCTCGGCGGCCACGGTGATCGCCTACGCCATGAAGGAGTACGGCTGGGACCTGAAGAAGGCCTTCGACTACGTGAAGGAACGCCGGGCCGTGACCAAACCCAACCCGTCCTTCATGAGGCAGCTGGAGGAGTATCAGGGCATCCTGCTGGCCAGGTACCGTGTTCTAACGCACAAACCATGAAATTCAACAAAGAGGAACAAACAGAAACAACCACACACATTAATTCATACTCTTATTCTCCGAATTTCTTCCTCCTGTTTGTGCACAACGTGTGCATTTGTTTTATAATTCACTAGTTGAGTTTTGGCTGTAAAATTGAGTGAAAAGGAATTTAAAACACTTGGCAGTGCGAGGAGGAACTGCAGCGTCGAGACTCTCTCACTTTCATATTTCACAGTCATTCGATCCGCTGTCGACGTGCACCATTAAAATGCATTTCACAACATAATCTGTCTGTGAAACTTACATTTTCAACAATTTTCTTCTAAAATAAACTCCCTGTTAATGACTTTTTCACTGTAAATTATCAAATAGCTTGAGTTTTAAAGTCATTTTATTTGAAAAGAAAACAAGAAGACGTGGAATAAGCCTCTATACACATATGTAGATATTATATTAAAAACATGTGCAGCTAGAATAGTCATTTACCACATTAACAATATATAGTGTATTTCTGAATAATTTAATGGTATTTTCATTGAAAAAAATAACATTTCTAGACCCCAAGAGTTTGTATTGGCCAATGTACATATTTTGCCTTAAAATGTATGTAAATGTGAAAAGTAATTAGTATTTTTTACAGCATAAATACTGTACTTATGTAATACACAATATTGTGTTTTCACTGTAAAATCCAAAAAATCCAATTTCAGTTATATCTACAGTATTGGATGATTAGTTGTACATTACAAATCAATTAAATACTAATTTCAGTGAAATTTACAGTATTGGTTAATTAACTGTATTATAATATACTGTCTGATTTACTACAATAATTCTTCACCACTTTAATTTTCTGCAGTAATAGTTTGACTACTGTGATTTATTGTTAAATATAAATACAGATTACCTGTGTGTTTCTGTGTGTGTGTGTGTGAGACAGAGATGTATAACCTTTTAAGATTATTAATTATTATTTGTATATGTGTATTATAGTTGTATTTTGTAGTTAAATGTTATCTTCATTGAAATAGATTTTTTCAAAAATCAGGATATTTCTAGACTCCAAGCTTCTGTATTGTACAATGTACAAATTTAGCTTTAGAGTTTTATTTAATGCCAGCAATTATCAAAATACTGTAATTATTATTATTTTTACAGTATTAGGTGAATAATACTGTATACAAATCAATTAAATACTGTGATTTCAGTGGAGTTCACAGTATCATGTGGTTAGTAGGATTTGGTAGTATTTTGTATTGTATTGTTGTTTAATGTGACCTTTATTGAAAAACCAGTGCTTTACTTTAAAAAATAATGACATTTCTAAGTGACCTCACACTTCTGAATGTACTGCATTAACTAAAAAGCTGAGGGTTGATATAATAAGAATAAATTTGTTGTTCTTGCAGCAAGCAGAGACACAACAAGCTGTGGCGTTCCCACTCCGACAGCGACCTGTCGGAGCACCACGAGCCGCTGTCCAAGTCCCACGCCCAGCCCCACAGCCTGGGCCGCTCCGACCCCCACAACCAGGCCGGCGCCCCCCCCGGCCCTTCGGTGAGGGAGCTGCTGGAGTCGCTGGGCGCGCCGCTGGGCGCCGTGCACGCGGCGGGCCGCCCCGACGCAGGCGTCCGGCCCCTGAGCGACACCGAGGCTCCTCCCCCTCGCTCAGACCCGCCGGCCCCCCCTCGCCCTTCGTCCTCAGCTGGCTCTGAGTCGCCGTCGTCCCCCCCGCTCTCCAATGGCGTGTGTGACTCCGAGGCGTCGCCGCCGCCGCCCGTCTCACAGCCCAGGGCGGCCACCGTGGTGCCCGAGCCCCACAGGCCGGACGCCGTGACCGTGGTGAGCGTCCAGCTGGGCCAGCCCCACCCGCCCCCCTCCCTCCACCTCCTCCACGAGGCCGTCGAGCCGACGCCGGCGTCAGTGCCCGAGCCCGCCCCAGTGCCTGCCAGGAAACCGGACTGCGACCCCCAGGCGTGCGACCCGGCCCCCCCTCCTCCTCATCCTCCTCCCCCCGCCCCCCTCGGTGCCATCACGCACAATGACGGCGGCAGGAAGCCGTTCGGCCACAGCGCGGATCACATCAACTTCTTCATTGCCAGGGAAAAGTTCAAGGGAATGACTCAGGACGGGAAGACGAGGGGCGGCGGCAGGGACCCGGAGGAGGAGAAGAAGAAGGTGAGGATAGAGCAGGAGTTTAAAAAAAAAAGATTAAACACCCATTCTGAGGCTTTGTGTCTTTTAAAAAGCATTTGTATTTGTAATGGGAGTTTTTCTGGGGTATTTTTTTGTCTAACACACAGAATATCACATAAACGAGTTGTTTGAATTAAAGGGAGAATAAAAAAAAAAGTAGATGTGGAGGTTTTATTAAAGCCACAGGCTAGCAGTTACATATGGTTTCCAATGATTCATTTGTTCCAGTTGTTAAGCTTCTGGGTTTGTGGGTTGGAGGCTGCCCCCTGGTGGCGGGACGACGAATCACGTCTGAATTCTTTTCTTTTTTTTTTTTCTTTTTTTTAATCTTTTCCCAGCAGGTCTCTGTGCAGGTCACAGGGCTGAAGGCCGCCGTGCCCCCGGAGGCTCCGCCCCTCAACCCGGGTCACGAGGACCAGGAAGTGAACAAGTCAAAGCAGGAAACGGAGGAGGAAGCGGCCCAGAGCGTGAAGGAGGAGGCGAAGAACAGAGAGGATGAGGCGACGCCCGCCCGTCTCTACAGCGATTGGACGAGGGGCTCGGTGCGGCGCGTCACGCGGCAGCTGGAGCAGCGAATGAAGCATGAGTCGCCCTCGCCGTCCTCGTCGCCACCCTCCTCCTCCTGCTCGCAGCGGCGTGCGTCCGGCGTGGCGGCGGCGTCGTCGTCTCAGGAGTCCGTGGACGGCGCCCCGACGGAGGACAAGGAGGACGGCAACGGGACGAAAAGGGCGAGTGGCAGCGACGGCGGCGAGCTCGGGAACGACGACGGACGCACGAAAGGACTCCGACCCCAGCCCGCTGACCCCCGCTCACTCTCTACCTCCGCGTCCTTCCACTCGCCGCTTGCCTCCGTCAACTTCCTGTGTCTGGAGGGCGTGACCGACCTGGAGTCGGCCACGGACTGGGACGACGCCGCGCCGCACGGCGACGTCGTCATGAGGGAGACGTGGGAGACGCTGTGCGAGCTGGGCGCCTTCCTGCAGCAGGTGAGCGTGGGCGGGGCCTGCAGGGCCGGGCTCGCTGCCGACGGCAGACAGAAGCGTGACGGCGCCTGCGGCGGCAGCCATAAGCGGGTCAGGGAGGTGGAGGCCAGGATCCGCCAGGCGGGGCTGACCCCGCCCTCGCTGATGAAGCGCTCGGCGTCCCTGGCCAAGCTGGGCTGCCTGGAGCTGCTCGCCAACGACCTCGGCGACTGGGAGCTCAGCCGCTCGGCGGCGGCACCACGCTCGGCGGAGACGCCCGTCCACGCCGCCAGCGACGAGTCCAAGAAGCAGCGGGTCCACGACGGGGAGAGGCCGGGCGAGGCCGAGGAGACGTCGGGTGGCGCCTCGCCGCCGCCGTCGCCACCACCATCCAATCAGAGCCGTGAACTCGCCAACGCCG
Organism: Eupleurogrammus muticus; assembly: GCA_036785175.1. NCBI lineage: Eukaryota > Metazoa > Chordata > Actinopteri > Scombriformes > Trichiuridae > Eupleurogrammus > Eupleurogrammus muticus. Next base: position 1,868,548 of record JAYKQN010000007.1, read on the forward strand.
ACTCCCAGCATGCACCTGGGCTGACGCTCATTACGACGCGGCAGCAGTACGGAAGGACTCATCCTCTGAGGCGTCTTAAGAAAAGAACTGTCAGCACCCTTTACCACACCATGTAACCCCCCCGTGAGAGTGTGTGTGTGTGTGTGTGTGTGTGTGTCTGTGTGTGTGTGTGTGTTCATTCAGTAAAAGGAACCAATGCCTCTTGCCTTAAACGATGAGTTTATTCGTTTTCTCCCTCACAGACGGAGTCCACGTGGAGGCTATGACGGTTGATTTAAATGATTCAGATCGAAACAAACACTGTGTCGTATAAACGCTCGCGTCACGTTCCTAAAAGCAACAAAAAACACAATCGTCGAGTTTTATACGAGTAATTGTTTTAGACGTTGATAAACCTGAGCCTGTGTTTAATCACTCCGTACATCATTGCTGTTTTTTTTTCTCCCCAGTTTTTCCAACTTGTCTTTACTTGATCGCTGTTGGTGGGTTGATGGAATGTAGTCTCCGTTTTCCTCTGGATGTTTTATTCGTGCTGGACAGCTGCCGACGACGTTTGTCTGTCTGTTCTTCTGGTTTCAATCTGACGGGCGAAACAAATCTATTCAACGAAACCCGTCGTTTTTCCCCAGAAAAACGTCCGTACCGTTAACGTCAATCAGTCGGTTACGACAGCAACTTGCACATCGGGGTGCATGTAGCTGGATCACAGTGGATCCCCGACAGGAAGTGAATCCAGAGCTGGTGAAGCTGGACTTTTTTTATCTAAACTAATCGGAAGGAGAGAGGAGTTTTTATTTCTGGTCTTTTTTTCTTTTGTTTGTTTCAACTACACCGATACCTCAGTAAGCCTGAACCAAATCTGACCTGCACACGATTTTCTTATTAACAGGCTCCGGAAAAAATGTTTGATCTCAATCAGAAACAATGAACAGGTTAATTCATCTCTCTCATGTCCGCTCAAACTGGATTTTTCAGTTTTTTTACTCTTCCTCCCGTGTGTGTGTGTGTGTGTGTGTGTGTTACTGTGTGTGTGTGTGTGTGTGTTACTGTGTGTGTGTGTGGACTTTAAAGGCCGACTGTGTATATTCGTGAGTTCTCCGCTTCGTCCGGATCTGGGATGTAAAAGATCTGTAATGTGAGTGTTTGACATTTTATTTTATTTTTTTTAGGAATTGTACAAGTGAGTGTGATTGTGTAGCAAAAAAAAAAAAAACCTTTTACCACGTGGGTGTGTACATTTTCCCTTTTTTTTGTACACGTTTGAGGGGTGTGACTGTGACTGGCAAGTGAAGCTTCCCTGCAATCCTTCAGAAATCTTCTGTACAGGGAGGTCTGTCATACATGCACTTTACTCCCTTTTTTATTTTAACGTGGCTTTTTAAAAACTTTACGTATGGTGGCTACTTTCGCGGGAACATGCTTAGCTAGTAAGCAAGTTGTTGAGTATGTGAGTGTGTGTTTTTTTTCCTTTTTAATTTTAAAATATCAGTGTAAATATTCTTTTATATCATGTGCTTCAACTGTGACCATTAAAACAATGGAGATTAATGAGTCTTTTTTTTATGAGTATGTGTACAATAATGAATTATTAATATTTACTGTCATAAAATAACATGATCACTAATAGGAGGAGGCTGATTTAGTGCATAGTGCTGTTTTCTTATTTTTTAACACACTTGTGTTGTTTTATGAGGGGAGTTTTTCCTCTCACAATTGAATGTTTAAGTCATTTAGTTATGGCAGATTCCGTAGTTTTATACTTGAAGTTAACACTTATCACTAATTCTAATCGGTTATTTAACCAAAATCAGTATTAAAGAAGAAGCTGCCATAATGTCAAATGATGGAAGTTAAAAAAAGATGTGTTCATAATCCACAGTAATATCTTTAAGCTTCATAATAATTGCTTTTTTTTTTTACTGTAATCTAAACATTTTACTGAAACCAGCTTGAATCTCTTTAAAAGGGAATTACCTCCACAGACGACTCCAGAAAAGAAGAGAACGCCGATAGATCACGTCAGATATGCTCCTCTTTGTTTTTTTGTTTAGTGAATCTTATCGTTTCCTTTTTCATGTCGGGCAACAACCAAAGTCCTGAACACCATCCCATCAGAACCCATCCATCCATCCATCCATCCATTGTCTTCCGCTTTATCCGGGGCCGGGTCGCGGGGGCAGCAGTCTAAGCAGGGACTCCCAGACTTCCCTCACCCCGGACACGTCCTCCAGCTCCTCCGGTGGGACCCCAAGGCGTTCCCAGGCCAGCCGAGAGACATAGTCCCTCCAGCGTGTCCTGGGTCTTCCCCGGGGCCTCCTCCCGGTGGGACATGCCCAGAACACCTCCCTAGGGAGGCGTCCAGGAGGCATCCTGAGCAGATGCCCGAGCCACCTCAGCTGGTTCCTCTCAATGTGTAGGAGCAGCGGCTCTACTCCGAGCTCCTCCCGTGTGACCGAGCTCCTCACCCTATCCCTAAGGGTGCGCCCGGCCACTCTGCGGAGGAAGCCCATTTCAGCCACTTGTATACGCGATCTTGTCCTTTCGGTCATTACCCAAAGCTCATGACCATAGGTGAGGGTAGGAACGTAGATTGACCGGTAAATCGAGAGCTTCGCCTTCCGGCTCAGCTCCTTCTTCACCACAACGGACCGATACAGCGACCGCATCACTGCAGACGCTGCACCGATCCGCCTGTCAAACTCACGCTCCATCCTTCCCTCACTCGTGAACAAGACCCCGAGATACTTGAACTCCTCCACTTGGGGCAGAGACTCACCACCCACCCGGAGAGAGCAAACCACCTTTTTCCGGTCGAGAACCATGGCCTCGGATTTGGAGGAGCTGATTCTCATCCCAGCCGCTTCACACTCGGCTGCAAACCGCCCCAGTGCCTGCTGCAGGTCCTGGCTCGAAGAGGCCATCAGGACAACATCATCTGCAAACAGCAGAGATGAAATCCTGTGGTTCCCAAACCAGGCCCCCTCCGGCCCCTGGCTGCGCCTAGAAATTCTGTCCATAAATATAATGAACAGAACCGGTGACAAAGGGCAGCCCTGGCGGAGTCCAACATGCACTGGGAACAGGTCTGACTTACTGCCGGCAATGCGAACACAGCTCCTGCTCCGGTCATACAGGGACCGGACAGCCCTTAGCAAAGAGCCCCGGACCCCATACTCCCAGAGCACCCCCCAAAGGACACCACGAGGTACACGGTCGAATGCCTTCTCCAGATCCACAAAACACATGTGGACTGGTTGGGCATACTCCCATGAGCCCTCGAGGACCCGATGGAGAGTATAGAGCTGGTCCAGTGTTCCACGACCGGGACGAAAACCACACTGCTCCTCCTGAATCCGAGGTTCGACTATCGGTCGGATTCTCCTCTCCAGCACCCTGGAATAGACCTTACCGGGAAGGCTGAGGAGTGTGATTCCCCTGTGATTGGAACACACCCTCCGGTCCCCCTTCTTATACAGAGGAACCACCACCCCGGTCTGCCACTCCACAGGTACTGTCCCCGACCGCCACGCGATGTTGCAGAGACGTGTCAGCCAAGACAGTCCCACAACATCCAGAGACTTGAGGTACTCAGGACGGATCTCATCCACCCCCGGAGCCTTGCCACCGAGGAGCTTGCCAACCACCTCAGTGACTTCAGCCAGGGTGATGGACGAGTCCGCCCCTGGGTCCCCAGTCTCTGCTTCCTCCTCGGAGGACGTGACAGTGGGATTGAGGAGATCCTCAAAGTACTCCTTCCACCGCCCGACAACATCCCCAGTCGAGGTCAGCAGCTCTCCACCCGCACTGTAAACAGTGTTGGTGAAGCACTGCTTTCCCCTCCTGAGGCGCCGGACGGTTTGCCAGAATCTCCTTGAGGCCGTCCGATAGTCCTCCTCCATGGCCTCCCCGAACTCCTCCCAAACCCGAGTTTTTGCCTCTGCGACCGCCCGAGCCGCGGCACGCTTGGCCCGCCGGTACTCATCAGCTGCCTCAGGAGTCCCACGAGCCAACAAGGCTCGATAGGACTCCTTCTTCAGCTTGACGGCATCCCTTACTTCCGGTGTCCACCACCGGGTTCGGGGATTGCCGCCGCGACAAGCACCACGGACCTTACGACCACAGCTACGAGCAGCCGCATCAACAATAGAGGTGGAGAACATGGCCCACTCGGAGTCCATGTCTCCAACCTCCCCCGGGATCAGGGAGAAACTCTCCCGGAGGTGGGAGTTGAAGACCCCCCTGACGGAGGGCTCCGCCAGACGTTCCCAGCAGACCCTCACAATACGCTTGGGCCTGCCAGGTCCGTCCGGCTTCCTCCTCCGCCAGCGGATCCAACTCACCACCAGGTGGTGATCAGTTGACAGCTCAGCCCCTCTCTTCACCCGAGTGTCCAAGACACACGGTCGGAGGTCAGATGACACGATGACAAAGTCGATCATCGACCTCCGGCCTAGAGTGTCCTGGTGCCATGTGCACCGATGGAACCCATCTTCTTGAGAGGGGGTTGGACTCTTTCTCTGGCGTTGCCCGCGGGGAGCGGCGGCGAGCTGGTGTGGGCTTGCTCGTTGCCCCACAGCTCAGCCGCTGCGTGTTGGGGTTCACTCCGGTGAACGAGGGGGTCGCGTCCCTGCGCCTTCGGGTCGGGGACAGGTCTCTCACTGTTGTGTCGGCCTACGGGCCAAACAGCAGTGCAGAGTACCCGGCCTTCTTGGAGTCCCTAGGAGGGGTACTAGATAGTGCGCCATCCGGGGACTCCGTTGTTCTCCTGGGGGATTTCAACGCCCATGTGGGTAACGACAGTGACACTTGGAGGGGCGTGATTGGGAGGAACGGCCTCCCCGATCTGAACCCGAGCGGTGTTTTGTTATTGGACTTCTGTGCTAGTCACAGCTTATCCATAACGAACACCATGTTCGAGCACGTCGTCGACGTTTGTACATAGCAACACCATTATTACAAAAACAAAAAAAAACACGCTGGAACTGAATTCCTACTGATTTTTAAGAAGAGCTCATATTATGCATTTTTTGGCCAAATATATACTTGCAAATAGAGCGTTTGTTGTAGACGATTTTCAACTACAGATTACTACAGATAGATATATGACAGCCACAGGCAGGTATATACGGGATTGAAGTCTATGGAATGGAGGAAGAAGCGATATCAGGCCTAATCTCCAGAGCTGTCGGTTGAATTTCAACATTACCCTTCAAATCGTTTTTTTTTTTTTTGTTGTGCAGCATCATCAGAACCTGGTGAGTAATTCTGTTAAAACCAGGTTGATTTTCAGAAATGTGTTAAATGATTGTTTAGCACAATTCAGTTTATTTGCCACATATGAACATCGTGTATTAAAAGTATGTTATTACCAGTTTCTTTAATAATGCCATGTAAATATTAATGAAAAGCAAAGTTACCATTAGTAATAATTTAAAAAAAGGAATTAAAAGCAACACCAAACAAAAATGGTGGTTTTGAATTTTCAGTCACCTACATGTGAATTTTGGTGCAAACTTTGCACTTGTATCAGATTAAATTGTGTATTTCTATGCAAATGCACCAAAGCAGCATTTTATTGTAGGGGTCATAACCCGTCTGGATTATTTAATTCAATTTTTTTAACCTTATTTTTTAGATAAACCCTTTTGGGGACATGTGTTGCAAGATAGCATCTGCTATAAACCATCATTACAGTAGGTTGTTTATTTTACAATAAATAGCAGTAGTCAAAATGTTGTTTTAGTAAACCACAGTAGTCAGACTTACTCTATATTACTGTAAATTGCATTGAAATCACAATATTGTTTTTTTTTGGATAATCACAACTGTAAATACAACTGAAATCAGTTTTTTTTATATATTAGTAAATAATAAATCAGAAAATAAATATAAAGAATGAACATATACTCTCTATACATTATTAATGTGGTAAATGAATATTCTATAAATGTAAATGTCTGTTTTTTTAATACAATATCTCTATAGGTGAATAGAGGCCCATTGCTCCAGTTGTTCTAATGGAACATTGTGTTTGATAATTACATTAGAAGTTAATAGAGGATTAGAAAACCCTTGTTGTAATGTTAGCAAGCATGAAACCAGTTTAGCTGTATTTGATAAATAAAAGTGAAAATCCTTCATGGAAAAACACAAATTTGTCTGGTTGACCCCAAACTTTAAAACAGTAGTTAATGTCCGTCTGAGTCGTTTCCATATAAAATAACGAATAAATGAAATTAGGTATTAATGGAAAAACTTGCAACAATGAGCTCAGAATGAGTCTCCCTCTGTTTAGAGCCCCCGTTCTGTCAGACCAGCAGGGCCCAGCCTGGCCCCCCTCCCCGGGCACGCGCCGGCCCCCGCGGGGACGCGCAGGGCCCCATCACCTGCGCGCGTCACGTTTCCCTGCACTGACAGAGCCGCTTCCAAAATAGACGGCACCCACACCAACCAGGCACCCCCCCCTCCCTGCCTGCTCTGCCCCTGTCCCCCCCCCCCCCTCCCTGCCTGCTCTGCCCCGGTCCTCCCCCCCCCCCCTCCCTGCCTGCTCTGCCCCGGTCCTCCCCCCCCCCCCCCCCTCTCTCTCGCTGCTGAGGAGCGTCACGCAGCTCGTCCAGTGCGTCTCCGCACCGCGGAAAAAAAGCAGGATAAAGCGTTTCAGAGGAGTTAACCCACGAAGGCAGGGAGGGCGCAGGCTGTGCAGCAGAACCTCCCCACACACACTTGTCCAGGGAAGAGGGCCCCCCACCACCACCACCACCCGCAGGTGAGCGTCCGTCGCCGCGTTTGCTGCAGCGAAGCGAAGCGGTGCGTCAGCGGCGCGTCAGCGGCGCGCTGCGCCCGCGGAGAGCCGCTGGAGAACAGCCTGGACGCGGGGTTGTTCAGCCTGACAGAGCCGATCTCTGGTCGTGGAGGGAGGGGGGGGGGGGTACGTTAAGGAGCTTGTTCTACATGACTGCCCCCCCCTGTGTTGTTTATTTGTGTTTGTCCAGGATGTTTAAATTTATTACCGATAAAGCGCCAGAGAGAGGCGGCTTCATCCAGGGGCTATTTAGGATCAGCCTGGGAGGAGGAGGAGGAGGTTTTGGGGGGTTGGGGGGGCTGGTCCGGGTGGGACAGCAGCCTGTCATGTCTATATTAGGAAAGTGGCAGTGTCATTCTTTCGCTCTGTCTCGCCTCTCCAGAGCCGCGCCATGCGCCTGGAGCAGGATCAGTAACCTGGGAGGAATTAAAGGAGCAGGCCTGCTTTTATTCCATGTTCAAGTTGACTTAGAGGGATCGACTAGTAAAGCTTATGTGCTATGTTATGTCCAGTACTGAAAGAATTAAGCAGAACTAAAGGAGCATTTCGTAAGGGAAACTCTTACCCATTTAAATCCAAACATGTCCACTAGGATAAATAATTTATGTAATAAACATCACTGTGCGAAGTATTGAAGCATTTGAGGCTATTTAGGTGGTTTTATGAAATGTGTACCGGCTGCAACGTGAATTTTAAGTAGTCCTTGTCTAAAATATACATAAGGAATTAGTGATAAATGTCTTATTCTCCCTGTTATTGTGGCTTCATGAGAATCTGTCAAATTCTAATTAAATGGAGGAAAAACGTCCTAAAAGTCAGGGGCCCTTTGGTGTCAAAGGTCGACTTTATCAGATGGGCCCTGAACTTTCTGCTTTTTGTTGGGTTCAAATTGTCGATTTTGATTAATTTTCTGTTATATTTAGCATTAATTTAGCATGTTATCTAACATGAAATATACATGAAAGAACTTGGTTCCAGTTGTTTTTCTGCAGTTTTGTTGTTAGTTATTTCATTAATTTTTTTATTGGAAACTGACACTTTTGCTGGTTAATTTCTCATAATTTCAATGTGCAGAACGAGTCTAATCACTGCAGTTAGTTGCCTTTTAGTTTGTTGAGTCAGCTCAGCTTTGCTTTAATCCCCCTTTCCTCATTTTATCTAGACTTTACTTCTAGATATGAACCAATAGCAGTCAAAATGAAGATTTTTTTCAAATTTGATCTACTTTCAGGTGGAAATATCTTGTCTTTGGTATAATTAGTTAATTATTATATTGCACTTATTCTATTGGCAGAGCATTTCGCTTTGTGTTCACTGTGGTTTCTATGAAACAAGATTAAATTCTCTAAAATCAAGCGGGAAAAACAATTTTATTTTACTGTTTAAATGTTTATTTCTTTATTGATGAACTTTGTTTTGTGTATTGACAGTTTTTCTCATCAGACGGGTAGAAAAACGCAATTGAATGCTATTAATATGTCTACTATTGAGATATATATGCATATATGTGTATATATGTGTATATATGCATATCTGTATATATGTGTATATATGCATATCTGTATATATGTGTATATATGCATATATGTATATGTATATATATGCATATTTGTGTATATATATATATATATAATCAGATATAACAGCAGGATTTGGTATCTGGGTCACTTTAACTTCACCCTACACCCAATAAGTTTTCTCTTTTTAAAACTTCTATTTTATCGCTATATCAAACCCTCTCTCTTCATGGTTTCATATTTATCGTGAAAAGCTCACAGACAGTTTGAGGTTGTGATCGCTCAGTGAAACCAGCAGAAGAAGAAGAAGGAGGAGGACTCCATTTATCAGGCGTCTTCAGGGACTCTTGCAGGCCTACTTCTGGATTTGGGTTTTTAGTTTTCTGATGTGAGGCCCGGCCCGGGGAGCCTCCACCACATGTTCACGCTCATAGGGATTGTATCACGCGCGTGTGATGGGATATAAACGCCGTGTGAGCTTCTCCTCCGGCCTCGTGTCTGATCCCTGTTTGTCCCGTCGCTGCCGTTTGATGAGCGGAGGGACAATCGACTATTAATATCCGTGTTTTTTAGGGGGGGGGGGATTACAGTCGCCCTCTGTGGCCTAAAAACACATTATAAAGTCAGGACAGGACCCAGAGAGAGGCAGGAGTTATTAACGTGCATTGTCCAACGCTCTGTTCTAGCAGTCAATTACAAATTAATCCTACAGTCCAACACAATCATTTAGAAATCAACGTTTGTGTCAAAAATCGATTCCTTTAGTAAGTAGTTCTGTAACAAGAGGGGGAAATGTTCAGTGAGTGAGGCCTTTTATTGTGAAATAATGACCATGTAGGATACATTTACTGCAATAAAAGCACTGTTATCTGAGGCTAGTCCTGCAAGGACATGTTATAATAAACACCACATACTGTCACACGCCGCCTCTATGTCAGTTTAACACTTAAATGTTAAAACTGTAGACAGGAGAATTAAAGTGCATGTAAATTAAATGTGTAATAACAAGCTCTTCCCAGGAAATCAATTAAATCTACTAATTTGCTGTGTTATAAATGTAATAAAATATGGATAGGATTTTATTCGGAATTAAAGGAGAATGCCTGTTTTTTTCTTTTCTTCCATATTCAAGTTAACTTAGGGGCGACTCTGAGCACTTTTATCCAATTATATCAAACGTGTCTACTAGGATAGTTGAGTTCCTATGTAATAAACAGCTATTATAAAACTTGAGGCTGTTTTAAGTGGTTTTATGAAATGTGTGCCGTTGTGTGCAATGTTAAATTAAATATTCCTCATGTCAGGAAATCAAATAATTTGTGGTGGTTTTGTCTAAACATGAATATACATGCTATATATTCATTAATGTAAAACTATAAATCTCAGCTGCTGGTTTAGGTTTAAGTCATTTGGGCCATTTGAGTAATAATGTTGACTTGTATGTAACTTTCAGCAAAGTATATATATATATATATATATATATATATATATATATATATTTACAAAATACAAGTGATTTCTTTCACTTAAAAATTAGTATTTCACCTCAGTTTTTACTTTAATAGGACACAAAAGAAAGTCTTCCAACTATAAAGTGTATATATATAAAGACAGATTTCCCAGCATGCCCTGCCAGGAGCTTTCTATATCACAGTCATTTGTTAAATGTGATTTATATATATATATATATATATATATATATATATATATATATATATATACACACTTGTATATGTATATATGTATATGTGTATATATACGTATATGTATGTATATGTGTATATATATATATGTGTGTGTGTATATATATATATATATATATATATATATATATATATATATATATATATATATATATATATATATATATATATATATATATATATAGCAGCTGAGGTGCATGGAACCACATTGTAAGTGCAAAAGCCTTAAAGGGGCAGCAAACCCAAATCTATGGAATAATTTTGATTTTTATTTATCTCCCCCCCCTGCAGCCATGAGTCGCAGCATCGTGCGGCAGAGCAAGTTCCGCCACGTCTTCGGCCAATCGGTGAAAGCGGAGCAGGCCTACGACGACATCCGCGTCTCCAAGGTGACGTGGGACAGCTCCTTCTGCTCCGTCAACCCCAAGTTCCTGGCGGTCATCGTGGAGTCCAGCGGGGGAGGGGCCATCCTGGCGCTGCCCCTCGCCAAGGTCGGGTTCACCGGGGTCGTGGGTTAAATGTGTTTGATTGTGCTCATTATACTTAATATGCACATTAGTATTTAACCCATAAGGACCAACAGTGTTGTTACACCGGTGTAACAAGAACGTTGGTTCCCCCAGACTCTTCATTATGAGGTTTTATGTCAGAACTTAACTCATTAAATCCTAAAGTGACATTTACTAATCATCTAATATGGAATATGTTTACCACTAATATTAGATATATGTCAAAATACAGATCTCTCGGAATAAGAAAGTTTTATTCTGAAAAACCCTTAAAAATGAATCTATGTGGCCCACTTGGTCTGTGATAACTCACACTAACAGAGTTTACCTTTAAGGATAAATTTGAAGTGAAAAAATAGTAAAAATAAATTCAGTTGCATGTCTGAGGAGAAAAAGCAATGAATCCAAACCACTGATTTTATGCAGTGGTTTGGATTGCAGTGTAAAATGAAGGTAAAGTAGCATCACGTTGTATTTTGTTAACTCGTCTCGGCCTCAGACGCAGCTTCAGATTTCAGATTTCCTGTCTGAGCATCCGTCTTGTTCGGTGGGGGGGGGGGGTGATTTCACTCACTGAATGTTGTGTAATGTGCAGCTATAAGTAGCTATGCTATATGCTAGCTAAAACAGGCTGCTAAAGCTGAGGTCAAATAATTCCTGTGACCCCTTGACCAGATCATTAAAAATTCATGGAAAATCATTGCATAAAAGCTGCTTTAGAGCCTTTATTCCATTTGTTTTTCGGGGATTATAATAGATCTCCACAATAATCACCGATGCAGAAATACAGCACGTTTTAAAACTGTCGTTTTGTCCCTTCAAAATAAAACGATTGGACGTCGTGACTAGACGATGTGCGTGAAGATTAAGTTTCAGCCGGCCGTGATGTAAAGGTTTTGATCTCACACCAGCGGTTCTATTTAAGAGGAATAGATGACGGGAACACATGTTTTATATTTAGGTTGAACAGGCTTTTATTAGATAGTGAAAATATAAACTGACTGATCCGGAAACGCGTATTTAACCACTGACGTCGATTCACCAAGACTCTAAATCATTAACCAAACCAATCTACAAACGGTTATTTAATTTCAGAATTTTCCTAATTTCGCACTTTAACGTCAAAAGGATTCATCGAAGTGTGTTTGAACGCACCTGTCAATCATCCACGAAGCCCCGCCCCCTTCCCCCACCCTGACCCCTTCATTTCAGATGGAAAGAAGATATGAATGACAGTAATAATCCTGTACCAGGGAGTGAGGAACCAAAGATTGGCTCATAAACTTGTGCCATGTTCTGATCCTCCGACAACACGTACGAACGCGCAAGTTCACGTCTGTGAGAAGGAGATTATAAACTGGAGTCATGGTGGACGGACGCTGCTATTAATACACACTCTCCATCCTCCACGTCCCCCCCTCTGGATCCCCAACAGGCCACGAGAAAAAAAAACCTTTCAACGCCTCCACTCTCTGCTATAAATACACCGCTCGGTGTGTGTGTGTGTGTGTGTGTGTGTGTATGTGTTTGGAGGGGGGTGATATCTTCGAGGCTGATACACATGTTCACGCGATGGGAACAGGGGTCATCTCTTAAACGTCTTATGGCGGTTTTGATCTGGTGACGCAGCAGGTTTCAGGCCTGAAAATATCCCAGCAACTATTTGAAGGATGAAGCCACAGACTCAGGCTCCACTCCATTATTTGAGTTTCTACACAGACAGTGTTCCCACGCCTCGAGTTTTTTAGGACTTGTCTGCAGCAATGGCTGAAAAGTTGAGTTTGAAGGTTCCTCCTTAACCTTGCAAATAGCTGATAAACTCTCTCGTCATGACTTCCTTAAAAATGCTAAAAAATGTAAAAGCTTGAACAAAAAAAAGTGTTCTAAACATCACGTGTGTGTGCCGCTTCCATCCCTCCTCGTGCTGAACGGGTGAATGTGTGTGTGTGTGTGTGTCACAGTCAGGTCGTGTGGATAAAAACTATCCTCTGGTGGTCGGACACTCTGGACCCGTCCTGGACATCGAGTGGTGTCCCCATGACGACAACATCCTGGCCAGCTGCTCCGAGGACTGCACCGCCATGGTAGGATGTGTGTGTGTGCGTGTGTGTGTGTGTGTGTGTGTGTGTGTGCGTGCGTGCGTGTGTGTGTGTGTGTGTGTGTGTGTGTGTGCGTGTGCGTGTGTGTGCGTGTGTGTGTAGGTGTGCGTGTGTGTGTGTGTAGGTGTGTGTGTGTGCGTGTGTGTGTGTAGGTGTGTGTGTGTGCGTGTGTGTGTGTGTGTGTAGGTGTGTGTGTGTGTGTGTGTGTGTTTGTGTAGGTGTGTGTGTGTGTGTAGGTGTGTGTGTGTAGGTGTTTGTGTGTAGGTGTGTGTGTGTGTGTGTGCGTGTAGGTGTGTCTGTGTGTGTCTGTGTGTGTAGGTGTGTGTGTGTGTAAACAGAAGTGAATCAGATGATCTCTCTCCCTCTCTCTCTCTCTCTATGTCTCTCTCTCTCTCTCTCTCTCTCTCTCTCCCTCTCTCTCTCTTTCTCTCTTTATGTCTCTCTCTCTCTCTCTCTCTCTCTCTCCCTCTCTCTCTCTTTCTCTCTTTATGTCTCTCTCTCTCTCTCTCTGTCTCTCTCTCTCCCGTCTCTCTGTCTCTATGTCTCTCTCTCATTTGTCATAATCAAATTTTGTAGTTGACAGATTGGTCAGAATGTGTGTGTGTGTGTGTGTGTGTGTGTGTGTGTGTGTTATGTGTTATTTATATAAAATTGATTTATATTTAAAATGTGTATATAGTCATATTCTTTATTTACTAACATCATGTGAACTAACAGCTGCTCTGTGGATCTGTAGCGTGTTTGTAAAGTAAATTCTGACAATAAATTGTATTAAGTCACAACCAATGGTTGACAAGGTCAAAGGTCAAATGGTGTAATCGAAATAGGAAATTTTTATTTAGATATTTAATTCCCCTAGAATATAATGTGAGCTTCAGTAACAGGATCATTTTGATCAGAACACTTTATAAAATGTACTTTTACCCATCATTTGAATACTCAACCCAAGTATAAGTTGGTATTAGATTTACCTCATTAGCAGTAAAATGCAGCTTAAATGTAGATATCATTGAATGAGGATTAAAATTCCAATGAATTTGACTTTTAAATAGAACATTAAGTCATTTTGCACTGATTGTGTATTTTAAGTACATTTCGCTGCCAATACTTCTACCACCACTGGATATGTGTTTTCTAACTGATGCGATTTTCATGCAATACCTTAACTAAAGTTATAATGTTCAGTTTTTGTTGGACTTGTTTTACAGGAAAAAAAAAGAAAAGCAGTTTAAAACCTGGTGGCGACACACTGCAAAGAGGAAAACTCTGTTCTTATAGGACAATTATAGTTGTCTGTGATCAGAAACTATTAAATTACCTATAAATTCTGTCTAGAAAATGCCTCACACAAGCTCTAGAAAAGCTTGAAATAATTAGTAAAACAATAAAAATAGTGCAAAAGCATCAGTTAGTCATTAATCTCTGTTCTTGTGTAATCAATATCCAACAGAAAATCTCAAGTATTTTTATGTTAATGTTCACATCAAGCTCCTTCCATCACACTGTTGTCTGTGCTGTGTATCAGCATGTGTCCGTCAATAGAATATTTTTTTATTTTATTTTAGTTTGATGCGTTGACTGGACGTCAGTTGTCGCCGTGGACAGACGCTCACACTTGCTCAGAACCACGTTTCAGGAATCTCTGCTCGGCTCAATCGCTGCTTCTCCTGTAGCAGCAGCTGCCGAGCGTGTGTGTGTGTGTGTGTGTGTGTGTGTGTGTGTGTGTGTGTTCGCTTTGTTTATGTCCAGCACACAGACGGACAGTCGCAGCTGTGCAGTGTGAAGCCACAGAAAGGACATAGCTGTGATGTCATACCCCCGGTGCACAGAGACGGATCATTGTGTCATCTGAAAGGGGTCATTACAGTGTGTGTGTGTGTGTGTGTGTGTGTGTGTGTGTGTGTGTAGCGTGTGTAGCGTGTGTAGCGTGTGTAGCGTGTGTAGCGTGTGTGTGTGTGTAGCGTGTGGAGCATATGTCGACCTGTTGTCTCGTCTCATTGATGACAGACAGGATTTTCCTCACATTATTTTTTTTGAAGGTCTCGATGAATTCCTGAAAGTACGACCTGCACATGTGATGTTTCTAAAAACACAGGTTTTATCTGAAATCACTGGCGCCACCAGTATTAGTGTAAAACTGCCTGGTTTTATATTTATCGGGTCAGTAAGAAATCAGCAATGAAAGAGAACGTCAAAAAGGGGCTTTCATAATGTACATTTTGTTCATGTTGGTTTCTTGTCATTTAAAAGTCCAAAAAATCATGACTTAGTGTGATTTTTGACACAAAATTCTCCCCTGAATATAAAACAAATTGACAAATTAGTTGATTGATTGAATTTCTAGGGTTACTATGTATTGTGTGATGATTACATTCATTGATGTGTACATGTAAGCAGTAGTTCAGAGCTCATTTTAATTTCAATTGAAGATTCAAGATTAGAAAAAATAAAATAAAAGAAAGTAATGTGGGAATATGAGGGCCATAAAATATAAAAATAATAAGTAAAACATAGTCATTTATAGTGAATATTGGATAAAAGTAAATGTATAGATGTAATCAATATATACATTATTGTTGTTTATAATAAAGTGAGGTTGTGTTTCATTATATGAATTAATCGTACATAAATATGATTGAGCAAAGAAAAAAGAATTCATAGAAACATCTTAAAGAAAAGCAAAAATAAGAGCTTTTCTTAGTAAGTAAAGCAAAAAAATCCTATGTAAATACTGTGTGCACTTAAAATATTAAACTGAATAACCACAGATATAAAGTAAATGTAATGCGCTATAAAGTAGAGTATTTCTCTGTTTGAAGATCTCTAGGAATTCCTGAAAGTACGACCTGAAACACAGGTTTATATGAAATTTTGTCTGAGTTTGCATTTCACATTAATTATTCCATATAGACTTGTATCATTGAAACTGACTTTTTAGAAGTAGAATTAGTAAAATTATTAAAAACATGTTTAATGATGAGGACAAATTACTGTTGTTTTCTCAGCAGCTCATGAAATATGGACTCTCAGTATTTCTGAATGAAAAAGAATCTGTAGTCACTTTACCCTACACACACATCCTGCACCTTAAGTATGCATTAGCTGTGTATGTGTACATGTGTGTATGTGCGTATATATATGCAAATATGTAAATATGTGTGTACGTGCATGTATGTATGTTTATATGCTTTGCTTATGCATACTTTTTTCTTGCTATTTATTCGTATTTTTTTCTCCATTCTATGTCCATAATGCATACTGTGTATGCTGATCAACAAATTCTATAAATTTTGTACATAGTGTTGTGTATTTTTATTTTTTATAGCTTTTATTTATTTTTTTTTTACTCTGTACGCTGCAGTAACAAGCAAATTTCCCCGTTGTGGGATCAATAAAGTCTTATCTTATCTTATCTTAAATGTGGCAAAATGTAAACTGGGATTTGTAATAATTGATGAATGTCACCTTGATCACTTTAAACAGTCGCTGTCTGTAAATTTAAGAATTTATAAAGTGACTGAGCGGACGATTTAACCTCTGTTAGTAATAAGGTTTATGGTAAGAGTTCTGCATGCGTATAGTACTTTTTCTGTTTTCATTCACCCTTTCACACACATTCATACACTGAACATTAGAGGTAAATTAGCATCTTGGACTAAACCACAGAACCTCCAACGTAAAGAATGAAGCTTGAAATGTGAAAAATCGTCTTAGTACAGATTCTTTCATTCAACGTTAAAGTACCAACTTTAGGATTTATTCTCCTGTGTGTTTTGTAGTGATTTGTGTAGAGGTAACACGGTCACACACACACACACACACA